>CM042089.1:54774588-55058906 GCA_023512835.1 Taxillus chinensis
TTACATTCATGCTTGTGAGGTTGGTATTCGACGGGTGATTCTCGGCTCTTAGGTTGCGATACCAAACCTCCCCGCTCGATAGTCGACTATGTCCTTTTCAAGTGTAGAAACAGTAAGTTCTAGGTGCTTAGTCTGACCACCCATATTTTGATACATTTGAGTAATTATTAATCTCTCATTCTTTTCATCATCACGTTCCTTAGTAAGAGATTCTAGTTTACTCAAGAGCTCAGAGATAGAAGGTACCTCAGTATTTGCCATGAGGCAGACGTTCGCCTTTTCCGTTGGTTCATCGTCTGAAGATTCCTCTTCTTCTTTCGAGCCACTGTTGTATTTTGAGACGAATGCCTTCCTCTTCATTTTGCTGTTGTCTGAGGTGGAGCGTCGGGGTTTAACCTTGTCATCCTTGTCGGCCATCTTGGGTTTGGATCTACAGTCCTTGGCCCAATGACCAGGTATCCCGCGATTGTACAGTCTTGGGATGTCGACTCCGACCGCTCCTTCCTTCTCGAGGATGAGGAAGAGCCTCTTCTGAATTCTTTTATGCTTTTCCGTAGGAATCGTGTGAAGGATTTCACCAGAAGTGTTATTTCTTCTTCCATGTCCGAGTGAGAGTTTTCTTACTCTTCCGTATCATCCTCCGTTAGCATGCTTGGTCCAAGTTGTAGCCTTAAGCTACCCCCTTTTCTTTCCGAGCTATTTTCTCGTCTCGGTCGGTGTATTTGAATCGACCTCATGAGTCCGTAGCTCTCCATATAGCTCTTCAAGGGGAGCATACGCGATTGTCTTTCGATTGCATCTAGAGCTGCTTGGAGTAATAACGATCCGGCAAGGAACGAAAGAACTTGTCATTTATTTGGAACTGAGTGTAGTGCTCGTTGACAGTTTTCAATTTCAGGATAAGCTTGCCGAATCGCCGATAGATGCTCTCTAGGGATTCGCTAGGTTTATGGTTGAAGCTCTCAAAATTTTGTCTGAGAGCGCAAATGACGTTCTGCATTTGGGACTGACTTCCTTCATATAGAATAGTCAATTTGTCCTACACGACTTTGCTTCGTCGTGCGACCCTAGACGTCCGTGAAAGCCTCTGAATTCAAGGACGATGTCCCGTAAGCTAGAGCCTTTTTACTGGCGTATTGCCAGGCTCTTTCATCGTGAGTGAGTTCAGCATCAGTCTTTGGTCTCCTGACCCTATTTTCTCCGATGGTCATCGGAATGGGAAGATCTTGATGAAGACACGGCCATATTAGATGATCATGACAGGTCATGAACATCTTCATGCGAGCTTTCCACTGGGAGAAAAGCTCTGGTGTGAACTTTGGCGGTTTGCTTAAAGTGTAGCCTGAACTCCGTGGTTGAGGAGCAGCGGCAGCAGCAGGTTGAGGTGGATCAACATTTTCACTGCTGCTTCGGTTGGGAAGGGGCTCTTGAACTCCCCTGGAGTTGAGGCGGGTATTGAATAGCATGTTGCTTTCTTCGTTCATTGTTAAGTTGAGAGGGAGTTAGGGATCACTACGAGCAGGTAGAACTTGCTCTGATACCACTTGTTGGTCTCGGAGAGCCTAAAAGGGGGGGGGGTGAATAGACTCTTTGAAAATTCTTTCTCTCTCTTAATGGCTTAGACACTCACTCTGGTTAAACGGATAAAATCAGTGCGTAAGATTAACCAGGTAGTGGAAGTATGTTGCTTTATTATCTGAAGATAATTACAACAAAGCAAAATAGCGTTTTAGGCGATTACAACACAACACTCGTTATAGTTACACACACTTGGCAGAAATCTTGTGTTTGGCTCTCTTCAAGATATACGCTTATGAGTGTATAAGTACAAGTAAGCACACGCTTTTTTATTTACATTGCTTCAGGCATATATATAGACATCCTAGAAATCTATCTTGGAACTGCATTTTCCGAGCAGTGTGAAGCATTGAAGTTCTTCATTGAAAAATGCTGAAGCTTTAACTGTTGCGGATGTGGAGCTCGAAATATTGGAAGCATAAGTTGTAATGAATTCTTTGCTTGATTCCAATTGTATTTGAGACCACGTCCACATCTCCGCGTGATCTACGTGTAAGGTAATTTAGGTTTACAACGGGTTTGTCTTACATCGGGACGACGCGAGTGATTGTAATTATTGCGGCTCGAAAATGATGAAGCGTCTTCTTAGTCCGTCATAAGGTTCCTTACTCCGTATCAGCGAAGCTCGGATCCTTACTCCGTGTTAGTGGTTGCTTACTCCGTGTGAATGAAGTCTTAGAATCCTTGTTCCGTGTCAGCGCTTCCTTATTCTGCATGAGTAGTGGTTCGGAGAGCTTACTCCACATCAGCTATTCCTTACTCCGCATGAGTAGTGGTCTGGAGTGCTTACTCCGCATCGCTCTTCCTTACTCCGCATGAGTAGTGGTCAGAGAGCTTACTCCGCATCGGCGCTTCCTCACTTCGCATGAGTAATGGTTCGAATTCCTTGATGTCCTTACTCCGCAACAATTGTCCTTACTCGCTCGAATGACAGACTCGGATTTCTTCATCCGTGTCTTTTTTTTCTTAGTCCGGTTGGAGTGACAACTTCAATTCTTTCTCCCTCACGAGTCTCTTTTACTCCGTGCAAGATGTAGACTCAGGAACTTACTCCGCATTAATTGACATAATCTTGTTGAGTGTTAGACGTGGGTTCTTAGTCGTTTTGTCAAGTGTTTAATCAGCACGAAAGGTCTTTATTCCGGATGATGACTTGGTTATATACCAAGTCAATGATGACAATCATGATGATTCGGATCAGGATTATGTATCCTGTCCTTAGCTTTGTCCTCACATGAGTTGGTCCGGATTTAGGGTTAATTCATCTGCACAGACTTAATGGTAAACATGAAACATTTCGAGTCAAATTACATAGGGTTTGTTACGCATTATCCAAATTCTCAGTTTGATTCAACAGTGGGAAAGCTTCAAAAGGAACTCATAGGATACAGGGAAATACTTAAGTGCGGCGTTTGCTTGGATAGACCAAAACAGGTAGGTTTTATTATTTTTTTGAAATCATATTTTTTTTATTGTGGTCAGTGGTGATCCTCAAAATCTAAATTACTAAGTCTAGAATAGAGATGATATTCGACTGTAATTTATGATAGAAGTTATCTTCACTATTCATGTGAAAATTGATAATGGATATAAGTATAGTAGGAAGTTGGGGTAACAAAACAGGTGGTTTTGATTTTTTGTTTTGTTTTTGCTACAGGTTCACAATCATTTGATTTTTGCTTGTTTAGTCAAAATATTATATGATAAATTACTTATATTAATGAGTTTTTAGTTTTTTACCAAAGCGCAACAGGTAGTGCTAGTTGGCTGGAATACTGCAGTGCCTAGGTGGATTAGTTGGCTAGGTGTTAATAGGGTGTTCATGCGTTTGGTGGAATACTAGGTGTTACTAGCGGGTTCATGCGTTTACAATAAAAATAAATATTAATACAAGAATACTAACTTTAAAAGTCTTACTCACCAAGCAACAACTAACACCAGTTCAAGTATTTAAGATTATTTTAAAGTAGAGAAAAGAAAGAAGCAAAGAGTACTGTGGTAAGATTATATTTGGGTGTGGGTGTTCTTGATCAATTGGGGACTTAGATAAATTTTCCAAGGATAAATAAAATCAATTGAGCGTCCACCGTCCAGCGCTGCTAATGGGTTAAAGCACAGCCCAAATAAGGTGCTAGGGCTGTCACTGCTTTCTATGCTGTATTTACAGAACAGTTTTTTCGTAAGGAAATTATTTTCGCAATTCACATTAATTATTTTAATTCAAGAAATCATTTACAAACAAAATAGAAAACATGGTAAAGTGTAATTGATGTGTTAGTAGAACCGTATGGCATGATTAACTCTTTTTTTCCCTGAGGTGGCTTATATTGTTTTCACCCGAAGTACTCCATACCAGCTTCCACAGCCTCATTCAGAAGGCTTACCAGCTGGACAAAAGTGAGTCAAGATTTAAGTTTTTTTTTCCAATCTGCTCTCTCTCTCTCTCTTTCATGGTGGATACACAGTTTGCCGATGACCATCTCTGCTTGTGTTTCCTGGATAGCCCTTTTGATTCGGATGGACCACTCATCTGTAGTTCTGAAAACAGAAAATATCTAGGTCTGTGGGTTCAGTGTCAATCACTCCTTGTTTATTATATAAATAGTCTCTTTTGTTTGCCATCTCTGGATGTGTTCCTCTTCTCATGCTGTTTCTCTCATCTCAGTCTGTACCTTTCATAGAACTCTGAGAGACCATGAGGACAAGTATTGTGCTATTACAGTCCATACCACTATTTTAATGGCCCATATGGTATGGTTTTAATCCATTGTGGCAGACGTGTTATGTGGGCTATATTTGTTAAATGAAATTTTGTAGCCATAGGGACAAATTTGAGTTCTAAAAAAAGATATATTGCTTGATTCTTATAGTATTTGGGAAAATATTAGAAGAAGAATCACTGTTCTTTTTGGGTAACAATGCGGAAGTGCTTCCTCACAAAATAGTCCATGAGAAGTGTGGTTAGATTCCATAGTTTTCCATCGATATGGAAACTCTAATAAACAATGGAATTCTAGTACTAATAGAACTTGTCTATCATATGTAACTCTTAACATATTTGGAATTGTATTATATTAATATTATCAAATCCTAAAATAATAACATTTTTTAACCATAAAAAGAAATTTTGTTCAAGCCACCAAGAAGGTTGCAACATGGGACGGTTGTGCTGTTTGGCGCAACATTTTCTCATTGGACCTTTTGCTCTATTAATAATTAATGAACTTATATGTAAATTTGTTTAGTAGAAATACAATAATATCCATTACTACCATGTCTAACACATTCTATACATTAGGGCTCCCTCACAAGTTGCACTGTTGATATTAAGTGCGGCCCGCTTGTTATAAATGTGTGACACTATTATTCAACATTGATTTTTTTAAAACAAGATGACGTTTGGAACTTCTTTTTGGCAAAACCGGCCACCACTATGCATTTCATCTATTTGCAACATAAAGGATTACTATTTGTCAATTTGGTTGCAAATTAGTTTCATGAGGGAGCTTTGACAGCTTAGTGATAGAATGTCAATAAGGGGACAACTCAACCAGAGCATAATATAGTTAAAAGTAATATATATAAATCTAATGAATTAACATATTATTACATAACAAATTACCAATCCAAATATATGGGTTATGAAAACTTAGATTAATATTAAATAACTAATAATAAAGTAGATTGATACTTAAAACAAATTTCTTTTGGCATTGATTTTTGACATGTTGCTTAGACATGGTTTGGTTCCTCAGGTTGTCATCACAAAGTGCTATCATCTCTTTTGCAACCCCTGCATTCAAAGAATTATTGAAACTCGTCATCGCAAGTGTCCGGAGTGCTCTGCAAGTTTTGGACCCAATGATGTCAAACCAGTCTACATTTGATTGAAAACTGGTAAAGTGCTCTCTGCTTCTTGCGAATGAATCTGCACTGCCTGATGGTGGATGATACTGCTTCAATTACGTGTCATATGGCCTGGGATTCACATATGGATGCCAAAACATTCTGCTGTGTTCATGTCTAAGATTTGTTGGAAAAAGTAGTGCACTGAAGCCGTCGAAATTCCTTTCTATTTCTCCATCTGCCACTGCAAACCATCATATTGAATGTGCAGGTTCCTGGTTAGGTGATTTGATTACTGTATTTATGATGTTTTAGTCTCGAATCTTCTTCTTTAGGGTACTGCAAATTTTCTATTCATGATTTGCAGTTCTGTTAGTAGCTGTTCCTTTCAAAGGTATGGGAGTTGGTCTGCTGCCGGACATAAATTTTGTTAAGCTTTTATGTTTTTTGATTTTGATAGCTAGTTTTGAAAGTAGCTTTTAGATTTATGACTAGAATTTATGTCTGAGGGTAGTGTACAACATAAACAGCGAATGTAACTTTTATATCCATTTGTTTACATATATATATATATATATATAAATAGCATTGAGCAATTGCCCTGTAATTGTTTCCTCAAGTAGTACCAGCATTTTTATTGCCAAGGCCCATGGTTCAAACCTTGATGGCAAGGTTTTGCGCTCTAATGAGGCCGGATGCAGCCATATGAAATGGATTATTATTTATTTTACGTGTTGTTAGTTGCCCCCCCGCCCCTCTCTTTCTCTCTCGCTCTAAGGCTTTATAGTTTATTAATCTTTGTTGGGAATGTTTGAATGTATGACGGCACTGTTAAGTAGTCGTAATCTCTTGTGAAGCACTACTTACTGGCGTTGCTAAATGAAAATCGAGTAACGTGCGGCCGGGTTGGTTGCGCCACATGTTGCAGTATGGTTTATTGAAAAGCTAGGGTGAGATTGTCCCTCGCATGGATGCTGTATACTGTTATTTCCCTGCTGTGAATCAGCACCTCAATTCCTCACTCAGAAGTGCAACATTGTACTTATATTTGGCAATATATGCCTATGCAGTGGATGTTCACGGGCAGTAACTTTATATTATTTGGATTCTTTGCTTTACAATCTGTTATGCGGTACAGCTATGTAGTTTTAAAGTCTTTTAAAGAATTCATATCATTACGATGTGGTTTTGAGAGGAAAAACTGTTTCTGGTGATATAGTAGATCTTAATTTAACTTTTTAGGCCATCACTGGTACATCTCTTTAATGGCGATGGTTTTTTTTTTATAATTATTTTTAATTATTATTATTAACCCTACTCCCTATGCACATCAACTCATGAAAGCCGCGTGATAGGTTATGTATTCAAAAGTTATGTATTCATCCTAAATGTACGTCCTTTTTCATCTCTCAATGTTACTGCTCCATAGGGTGAAACTATGGCCACCTCATAGGGACCAACTCATCTTTGTTTAAACTTTGTGAAATTCCCATTCAATGATGATTTATAATATATTACTTACTGTCAATGAAGGAACTCACTGCTAGAAATAAAAATTTAACACTCGAATCAGCTTTTATTGTTTTCCTTCTCATCATTATTATAGAACTTCAAAGCTTGATTAATATTTGTTTTGATCAACTTTTGGTGTATGCTTTCCTTTATGTACATCAATAAAAAAATCTCTCAGTGGCTAAAAATGGCCTGTCAAGAATTAAAGGGACTTCTTGGTCTATCTCCATATGTAAAATTACAAGCTTAGCAGGGAGGCTAAATTTATCAACTTTAACCATCACATCTTCAACTATACCTTGGGGAAATTTAGTTGACTTGTCCATCAAATGTAATGAAATCTTTGTGGGCTTGATCCCATGCAAGCCCGACCTCTCCTAAACGGACAAACACATTGGGTTAATGTTTTCCCCAAGATCAAATAATACATTAGAAAAGTATGTATCACCTATAGTGTATGGTAAAGTAAAGCCATTCGAATCTTTCAATTTTTGTGGCTTGTTATCAATTATAGTATTACACTCTCTAGTTAATAGCACATGTTCCTTGTCTCCAATTTTCCTCTTGTTAAATAAGATGTCTGTGAGGAATTTGATATACACGGGCATCTATTATAGAGATTTAACAAATGGAACGCTAACATACAATTGTTTGAGGAACTCCATGAATTTAGTAAATTGTTGCTTCACCTTTTGCTATCTAAATCTCTGAGGATATGGTAGTTTAGGTTCCAAAGTGTGTGTGTGGGTAACTAATTCTTGCTCATTCCTTTCAACTATTATAGTCTTTTTATTGTTCTTGTTAGCCATATAAGCGAATTCATCTTCTTTAGATGTGGCTCCTTCAATTTCCTTGCCACCATGCAATATAATAGCCTTGCACTCCTTAAGGTTTACCTTAGTGTTACTAGGAAAAAAACTTGTTTGTTGCCTTCCAATCTTAGTAGCCAACTACCCAACTTTTTATTTCCAACTTTTTCATTGTGGCATTGACATTGCCATAATGAAGCTCAATTTGATCTAATCTTGACTTTGTTTGCTGAAATTTTATAGTTGTGATTTGAGCAAAAGATCTCACAAGCTCCTTTGGTGATATATTTAGATCTCTGCCTGGGGAGTTTATTGATTGTGACATATTTAGAACTTTGGGAATATTCGGATATGGCCTCTAAGGACGATGGAGGGTGACATCTTGGGTCAAGGCTGGATGGACATTGGGGAGATGACTTTAGTGTCCAAGGGAAATGACTTATGGTATAAGAAATTGGTAACTTGATCAAGGCTTCCTTTAAGAGTTCACTCGAAGAGATCACTCTACAAGGTTACCTTTTAGTTGATGATTCTAGTATCACAAGATTGGTGACTTGATCATCATAGCTGATTTTCGAAAAAAGGCTCTTAGGGTGCAATCGCTTATAGGGTGTAGCTACTTCTTGGGCATAGATGCTTCTAGGACACCTTTGAAGGGAAATGATGAGGCTCTTTGCCCCAATTTGAGGAGTTCCTTTACTGATTTGTTAATACCTTCTTTAAAGAATATGGTACCTTTTTTTGAGAAACATCAATGATAGACTCTATTGGAGTAAGCAATTCAAAAAAATAGGTTTATTAAAATCATTTTTTTTCTTGTTAGAAGAAAAAACAGATTTGTAATATAATCATAACTTGTTTCCCTTTCATGGCAAAGGCAAGAGCTTCTAAGACGTCTTGGATTTTATCACAATTCTTGTTTGATTGAAGACAATAGAATTACAATACATGGAATAAGAATGCCAAAAGTGTCACGCCCCGGCTTTCCGGCCCGCAGAAACCAGGTAGTGAATTCCCATGCCCGCACCCGAAGGGACAAGGGGTTGGTGAGAACAGCAAGGAAGGGACCTTAGCACGGGTGCCGTCCCTAAAACCATATCACACAAATACAAAAATCTCATTTCAAATCATAACACAAACACACATACATACATGTTCTTTCCCTCACGGGGTTACATCATAGTTTTTCTAATCTAACCAAACAAATAAACACACACAAGTCCTCCACCTCTGGTGAACCTTCTAGCTCCTGTAAGCACCGAAACAAACAAAAGCAAACACAATAGGAGGGATGAGCAACCACACGCCAGGAGGGATCCTATCACTCTACACCCTCCACTCAATACATACTCAAAGCATAACCATACATACAACAAACGTCAGGACGCAGCCTGCAGCGAACTAAAATCAGGGAGCAGATTCCTTGTTTTTAACCTCCAACTCTCTAGACAGCTCTAACAATGTACTGGTGCCATCATTGAGTCCCAAGGGATAGGTATTCCAATCTGATACCGCCGCTTTACGGGACACGCCGCTCAATCACCTCGGATTGAGAGGACTTTCGATATTATGGAACACCTTCCCGAGGACAAACAAACTCTGACAATAGCGTAACATCTTAGGGGTCTCTACCTCTTGTCATTAGAAGCCTCACAACATCCCATCAATACAAGATTACACCAGGATATCCTCTCCTCATCAGGACTCAGTATGTTTCCCCACAATTCAAAATAGAATTAGCAACAAATCACACTTGCAGGATAGCCTATCCTATCCACACAAGGACCTAGCATATTCCCCACAAGCCTAAATAAGATCCACATCACCTCAGGACACAGCCTTCATGATCCTTCACAAGATCATATCAACTAGACAAGCTCATCAGGACTTAACCTCACCCAACAGGGTATATCACAAACCACGGGGCCTTAGCCACCTATCATATCCACGCAAAGGTACATCCACACTGAGCTCAACTCAGCTGAAACTCAACCATCGAATATGCCACCAGACATAATTGACATCTCACATGGACTTAAGAGTCCCACATGTCATATAGATCTCATACACAGGTATACAAAGCGAGCATAACATATCACAATAGACCCAAAGGTCCCACACAGTACACGTAAGTATATGAACTAACCATAAACATAACCGTCAATATACCATGAGGCTCTCACAGTGTCGGCCACCCTCACCGCCCCTTCGACACCTTAGCCCTCATGACCTAAACCATAGCATCATATCGACCATGATGGTTTCATCACATAGCCTCAATAGGCTCAGTATTACCTCTCATACACAGTATTTCCTCTTAGGAACAGTATGACCTCTCAAGCATAGTATTGCCCCTCGGGCACAACATTGCCTTTGAGGCACAATATTTTATATTACCTCTCAGGTACATTGTATCTCAGATACATTACTATATTACCTCTCAGGTACATTACCTCTCAGGCATAGTATGACCTCTCAGGCATCGTATTGTCCCTCGGGCACAACATTGCCTCTCAGGCATAATATTTTATTACCTCTAAGGTACATTATTATCTTAGGCCCCGCCTTACCTCTTAGGTACAGTATTCTCTTAGGCCCTACCTTACCTCTCAGGTACATGACTATATTACCTCTCAAGTACAGTAGCCTTTTAGGCTCTAAACACCTCTTACTTCTCAGGCCCTCAATAATAACCTCCTAGGCTAACCAAGGTAACTTCACAAGTCCACATGACCACTTGAGTTCACAACTCTATCCTCATGTCTTGACCAAGAGAGAGGATTTTCGTAGAAGTTATTTTCTTGAAATAAAAAGTCTCGGCATTGGCTCCTCATACCATAACCGAGAGAATCCGATTTTTGGGGATTTTCCTGAGAGGTCTAACCCCACTTTCGAAAAAGTCACCGCTATGAAAAATCGCATATTTTTGGGATTTTACACTAAATTCTATTTTTTTACATTCGAAATAGTGAGAATTTTATTTTCTAGTATTTTTCTTTGAATCCAAATGAGGGGTATTTAGTTATTTACATTGTAACTTAAGAGACTTAATAGTTACAATGTAAATGAGTCCAGGCACCCCCGGCAACATACACAGGCAATCGCACACTGTCTAATCGCTCGAGACACCCTGGCTCGAGACACCTTGCTTGAAGCTCGCTTGACGCTGCTCCACACTCTAAGCTCGAGCAACATGCTCGAGGCTCCTCGCTCGACACTCGCCTCGGCTAGCCTCGAGCGGTTCCCCGTCGCGAACGTCGATCGCGTTCTTCCCGATTTCGTCCCAAAGCCCAATTATACTCGTTAAATCTCCATTTTAAGCATTAATTCATCCCCCAAATGGCTTTCTAACTCATCCTAGCCATCTTAGGCTACCAAAACAACATTAATTCATACCAAAACAATATAAATTGAGTTTCTCAAACTCTAGGGTTCATACTTCCAATTTCACGAATTGGGAGTTAATTCACATGTTTTAGCTACTCTTGTCATGCCCCCGAATTCCAGGGAACCCGGAACCGGGTACATGACTTTCCCTTGCCTGCACCCGAAAGGTCAAGGGGTTGGTGACTAGCACCAATAGAGACTACACCGCGGGTCTTGTCTCAAATATGCAACCCCGTACGATCATACATCAAGGGTAATCCCGTACTTTCCCATACATCATCATGCATACATTAAGTCAAACAATCATACCGACATCACATCACAAACAGGTATGCAAATACAATCGTCCACGGACCCATGTCCGGGATATCACATAAAACAATACGAGAATATAATCGTATCATACATCGAGTAGTGGGCGTCCTCCTGGAAGAAAGTCCTCCACTAGTCTCGGGTCACACCTGAAAAGGGTAAACAACAAGTAGGGGTGAGCGGCAAGCTCGGTAGGTGACCCTAACACTCCACATCATGCAACACATATAAGTCTATACTATATGCTCGGTGTACTCGTGCACCGTGTAGTGTGCACAAACATCGGGACTCGACCGCAACAAATATCAGGACAACTTGTCCACGATCCTCCATGGGATCCCCACTCAGGGCACTCAGCCCTAGCTCCACGAGCTCAATGGCTCAACTCAGGCCTTAGCTTGTCCCACGCGCAATATGCCCGGCCATAGTCGCCACACAAGCCTGCCATCGGTTCATATGCCCGCCACGTCAACCACATAGCACCATCGGTGCATCACGGTGAGAACCCAAACAAGTCACGGAGTCCATGCCCCAATACCTCACATCAACATACTAACATTAGTATGGCATGTCATTCTCAACATTTCCTTTAGAATTGTAGCCAGTCTTCACAAGTAAATCCTCAACCCTTGATTTATGAAGGAAGTACCCAAAGCAGCCTATTTTCTTGTAATTAAAAGTCCCGGCCTTGGGTTCCCTTATCATAAATAAGATAATCTGATTTTTGGGGATTTTTTTGAGATGTCTAACCCCACTTTCCAAAAATTCACCACTACGAACTTTTGGGTTTTTCCGAGATTTTTACACTAAATCCCAATTTTCACATTTTGAAATAGTGGGAATTAATTTTTCTAATATTTTTCTTTGAATCCAAATGGGGGGTATTTCGTTATTTACATTGTAACTTAAGTATATGCTTAAAATGTGTAGATGGGTATAGGTTGCAATGTAAATAGGTCCAGTCCAGTCAAACTGTATTTTGAATCGCAGTGAAACTACATTTTCGAATCGCCTTCATCGTATTTCGAATCTCTTTTCGGATTGCCTTCGACCCTCGAACCTACACTCGAACTACCTTCGAAAACTACCTTCGAAGTACCCATGAATCGCCTTCGAAACTCCCTTCGAAGTACCTTCGAACCTTCGAAACGATACTCGAAAATTGCACATTCGACACTCGAAATTACACTACATCGAACCTACCTTCGAACCTTCAAATCGCACATTCGAAATTTTCAATTTCCAGTCGATCTCATCGGCTATTCTCTACCCAGTTCACGACGATTCATCGTTCATCATCGTTTTTCACTGTTTCTCGCCTGGATTCAATCCAGAAACCTCCAGAACCTTTCGGAATCTCATAAAACTCATACCTAATACTATATATTAGGTTTTAAATCACGTCTTACCCCTCGGAACGCATTTTAAATACAAGATTCAACCCAAAATTGGTTTTTCCCCAAATTCTAGGGTTCAACACGAATTTGCATGATTTCATCAAATTCTTACATGTTAATCCAAAAAAAAAATAGCAAGAAAAGGGTGAAGAATCAATGGAACACCTACCTGGAATGATTCTTGATGCTTGAACGAGCTCAAAACGCCCCAAATTGAAGGCTCCAAGCTTCCTTCTCTCTTTCTCTCTCTAAGCTCTCCAACGCAGATGCGAAAACGCTCAAACGTAACGTGGAAGCTCTCTTTCCCCTTATTGATATTTCCGTATTTTCTTTCATTAATAAATTCCAAAAATATCAATTGACCTCCCGAGGTCACGAACTCTAAATTGAGCCCAATTCATTGTCAAACGCTCGAAATGACGAGCACATCACTATCTAGATATTTTCCAACCAAATTGACTACTCAAACGCAAGGTCAACCAATAAACCCCGAGAAAGTCAACAATCGGGTCAAACGGGGCCCCAACTCAAAATCGGGCCCAAGTACAGTCAAAATGCTCACATCGACGGCTACACTACCGTCCAGGATAGTTATATTCCCATAGAATGACTATCTCTCAAGATCGCCCAAATACGAGTCTTTACATCCTCTCCACCTTAGGACTTTTCGTCCTCGAAAATAAAACACTTGCCCAAAGGACATAGCAAAATTCAAGCTCAAGCACCGCACAACAACCAGGATAGAAACACATGATCATCAACATGATCACCAAGCACACATGTGCCATGCAACTCACAACAAGCCAAAAAGGCTTCACAATATTTAACAACAACAAGCTAAACCAAGCTTAACCACATCTCAAACCACATCTCAAGCATAACCACATAAGGGTACAAAACATATGAAAAATGAATGCATAAAATATAACTCATACCTCAGGGAAGGTCCTCACAACTCTAGCAAGCATAATCAATGATATAAGAGTGAGAAGAACGAATCCCTACCTCGACTTTGGTCGATTTGAGCTCCGGATCGTCAATTTTGCTTTCTCCCTTCTTTTTCTCTCTCCTCTCCTCTCCTCTTTCTCTCTCTAAAAAGGCAAGCACGTATGACAATTAGGGATTTGAGTTCTTCACCGCTCTATTTATACTTTCCCACATTTATTTCGTCAAAATATCAAAATTACCCTCATAGGGTCCAGACTCCAAATCAAGCCCAATTACTGTTAAAAAGCTCCATTTGATGAGTATATCACTATACTGAGCTTTGTTTTTCCAAATAAGGCCTCGAATACAAAGTCACCCGACCACACCACAAAATTCTCAAAATTAGCCTTTTGGGGCACCGACTTCGAATCGGGCCCACTCATAGTCAAAACTCTCTATTCGAAGCACATGTCGTCATGCTGATATTTATATCCCTCGATGTGCACTCCATCACATGGTTAACTACCAGAGTGTAAAGACCCATATTGGGGTAGGGTTGAGAGATAGTCTTTCTCTGTTGCTAAAAACATCTAGACAATATTGTGTTCGTCGATGTGAGCATTTTGATCGTAATTGGGCCCACTGGGTCGGGGCCCTAAGTGGCCTGATTGTTGACTTTTCGGGGTTTATTGGTTGACCTTGCATTTGAGCAGTCAATTGGGTTGGAAAATATCTGGATAGTGATATGCTCGTCATTTAGAGCGTTTTGGCTGTACTTGGGCTCAATTTGGAGTTCGTGACCTCGGGAGGTCAATTAATATTTTTGGGATTTATTAATAAAAGAAAATACAAAAATATAAATAGTGGGAAAGAGAGCTTCCACGTTACGTTTCAGCATTTTTGCGTCTGCGTTAGAGAGCTTAGAGAGAGAAAGAGAGAAGGAAGCTTGGAGCCTTCGATTTCGGGCGTTTTGAGCTCGTTCAAGCATCAAAAATCATTCCAGGTAGGTGTTCCATTGATTCTTCACCCTTTTCTTGCTGTTTTATTGGATTAACATGTAAGAATTTGATGAAATCATGCAAATTCGTGATGAACCCTAGAAATTGGGGAAAATGGAAATTGAGCATGAAACCTAGATAATTTAGGTTGTTTAGTAGCCTAATATGGCTAGATGATGTTAGAAACCCTTAATAGGGATGAATTGTTGGTTAAAAATGGAGATTTAATGAGTATAATTGGGTTTTGGGACGAATTGGGGAAGAACGCAATTAGAAATTCGCGATCGGGGAACCGGCTGAGGCTAGCTTCGAGTACTTCGAGCAGAGTCTCGAGCGGCCTCGAGCGGAGGCCTCGATTAGGGAGCGTCTAGCAAAATGTAGCCTCGAGCAGAGCGTCGAGTAGGAGCCTTGAGCATGATGCTCGAGCCTAGAGTGTCGAAAGATCGAGCAGAGCGTCGAGCAAGGTGTCTCGACGAGCGGTTTCAAGCGATTAGCGGTGCGGTTCCGGTTGATCGATGGACCCATTTACATTGTAACCATTATGAAGTATAATACTTAAGTTACAAGGTAAATAATGAAATACCCCCATTTGGATTCAAAGAAAAATACTAGAAAAATTAATTCCCATTCTTTCAAAATGTGAAAATTGGGATTTAGTGTAAAATCTCGGAAAAACCCAAAAGTTCGTAGGGTAACTTTTTGAAAAGTGGGGTTAGATATCTCAGAAAAATCCCCAAAAATCAGATTATCATAGTTATGATATGGAGACCCAATGCCGGGACTTTTTATTGCAAGAAAATAGCTGCTATGGGTATCTCCTTCCTTAGTCAAGGAATGAAGATCGACTTGTGAAGATTGACTACAGTTCTAAAGGGAGTGTTGTAGACCTTAAGAACATATTGGTGTTGGTATGCTGGTTTGTGGATTTGGGACTTGGGTTCTATGACTTATTGGGTTCTCACCGTGAAGCACAGATGATGCCATGTGGTTGACGGGGCAGGCATATGCGCCGATGGCAGGCCTATGTGGCACTGTGGCCGTGGCAGGCATATGCGCCGATGGCAGGCCTGTGTGGCACTGTGTCCGGGCATATAGCGCTGTGGAAGGGCTGAGTGTCCTGAGCTGAAATCCCATTGAGGATTGTGTTGAGCTATTGAGCTCGTGGAGCTTGGGCTAAGTGCCCTAAGCCGGGATCCCTGTTGAGGATCGTGGACAAGCTATCCTCTGTGTGGGCCGGCTAGGTCTTGATGTTTGTTTGCAGGCTGAGTCCTAATGTTTGTGCACACTACACAGTGCACGAGTACACAGAGCATGTAGTATAGACGTGTATATTTGCATGATGTGGAGTGTTGGGGTCACCTACTGAGCTTGTCGGTCACCCCTGCTTGCTGTTTACCTTTTTCAGGTGTGACCCGGGACTAGTGGAGGACTTTCTTCTAGGAGGACGTGCCTGACGCCGATGTATGATACGATATTGTATTTTGTATTATTGTGTCTTGTATCCCGAGACATGGGTCCATGGACTTATATTTGTATACTATTTGTGATGTGATGTCTGTATGATTGTTTGACTTATTGTATGCATGATGATGTATGGGAAAGTACAGGATTACCTATGATCGTACAGGGTTGCATAATTGAGACAAAGACCTGGTGTAGTCTCTATTGGTGCTAGTCACCAGCCCCTTGACCTTTCAGGTGCGGGCAAGGGAAGTCATGTACCCGTTTCCGGGTTCCCTGGAATTCGGGGCGTGACAAGTTGGTATCGAGCATGGTTTAGCGGACCTAGGTTAGTGAGGGGTGGTTAATTGATTCCATGTGACTTGGAAAATCGTAGGGAGGGTGCCTGATCAACGCAGTCCTTACATGTATTCTAGGTTATGTTGGTGTCGGTTAGATCATCTTAGGAGCATATATGGATGCTTTCCTAGTGGTATGATTGTGTGCATATAGGGCACTAGATTGTCTTTGTGTGGGATGTGATTGCATTTGGTGCCTGAATGGCACGTGGCCGTGAGAGCCAGGACTTGATTTTGTGTGCCCTAAGGGGTGACACGATGCTATATGCATGGTTGAGGACCTACGGGTCGTGTGGTGTACCCTGAGGGGGACACGATGCTATATGCATGGTTGTGGACCTATGGGTCGTGTGGTGAGAACCTACGAGTTGATTTGTGCCTTTGATAGCTGTTTATGCTAGCAGTGCTAGTATTGATCATTTGTTGTTTGTTGTTGTGGCCGGTGTGATGGCACCACCGAGGAGAGTTTCGAGGCCAGGGCCCGGCAGAGGAGCCCACGATAGAGTCGGGGCACCTGGGGCAGCAGAGCCCGCAGCAGAAGTCATCAGCTCCCATTGTGGGACCTGATTTGGCTCAGGTGTTGATTCAGTTGCAAGAGGCCATGCAAGATATGCAGGGCTCGATGAGGGATATGGCTAGAGAGGTGGATGAGTCGAAGAGGCAACAACGGCCTTAGCGACCACCACGGCCTCGGCGAGCGGGAGGCGAGGGTGGTGCAGGATGTGTACCAGTAGGAGGTCGTGAGAGAGCCGACATGACAAGGAGTGGACTGGGCCGCACGGTTTTGAAACATGCACCTAGGACTTTTGAGGATGGTTCACGGCCGAGGCGCCGAGGACCGGATTAGGTGGATAGAGGACATCTTTGAGATGATTGGGGTGCCGGATGAGGAGCGGGTGCGAGTGGTGACGCACTATTCTGTTAGGTATCCCACGTAGGTGGTGGGAGTCCACGAGAGCTGTCTATGGCAGTCAGATGAGCTGGCGAGAGTTTGTGGAGCGCTTCTTTGGGGAGTATTTTCCTAGCTCATTGCAGTATGCACGACGGAGAGAGTATTATGAGCTTCAGCAGGGTAGCCAGACTGTGGGTGAGTATGTGCAAGCCTTCACAGATTTAGGGCGGTTTGCTCTTGAGGCTTGGGAAAAGGAAGCCCATAAGATGCAGGATTTTATTCAGGGCTTGAGGCCATCTTTGAAGAAATAGCTGGAACCGATGCGGTTGACCGGGCTACCTGGGAGGCGGTCGATAAGGCACTTATTATTGAGCGAGGTCAGGATCAGGCAAGAGCCTAGAGGCCGAGCGGTTTGGCAGGTCCGAGCAAGAAGAGGCATAGTGGGGAGAGCAGTGCTGCTCAGCCTGAGATGAGGCAGGTGTAGAGGGTTTCCAGCCAGGCAGTGGGACCCTGTGAGAGTTTAGCCATTTGGAGGTCAGGTACTTGTTGGAGTTGTGGTTTGACCGGACATTTGTCGAGAGACTGCCCGAGCAAAAGGATGACATGCTTCCGATGCGGGAAGGTGGGACATGGAGCTAGGGAATGTGTTACCCTTAGCTCAACTAGCGGTGTAGGCCCTCGTTCGAGAGAGCAGGGACAGAGGAGTGGGGCTCCGTCTCAAAGGTCGGTGCCGCCGGCACAAAGCACACAGACGCGACTGCGGTGCAACGGCCTTAGTCGGAGGCACAGGGTCATGTTGATCAGCGGGGCAAGGCCCCAATGGGCCAGGCTAGTGGCAGTGGGCCACGAGGGAGGACTTTTGCCCTTACTAGCAGAGAGGCAGAGGTTCCACTAGTGGACGAGGCAGGAGCAGGACCTTCGGTGGTGAGAGGTATTATTATCATTTCTCATACTATCTGTTCGGTTTTGATTGATACTCTGGTGCTACCCATTCTTTTTATTTCGTATGCTACGGTGGTTGGATTGGAGTTAGACCAAGAGACAGTGAGTCGGTCTCGATGGTTGCTTCACCTTTGGGTAGAATTATGATACTTGAGAGTATCTGTCGTGCTTGTCAGGTAACACTTGGGGGTGTTAACTTGTTGTCTCGATTTGTATATTATGGAGTTAGATGATTTTGATATTATCTTGGGTATGGATTGGTTGGTCTATGTGGAGGCCAAGATTGATTATTTTCAACGGCGCATGATGTTCCTCACGCTAGAGGGCATGCGAGGTGTCTTTGTGGGTGAGTGGATCGAGGAGGCATGCAGGTTGGGACCTTTGAGGCATGAGTGGGGTGATGTGACCCACCGGTTAGCCAGCTTGACGTTGGTTGACGGGAGGAGAGAGGGGAAGGCTGTTTTGCCACCCATTGTAGATCGGTTCCTGGTTGTGTTTCCCGAGGACTTGGTCGGTTGCCACCCATGAGGGAGGTAGAGTTCTTGATCGAGTTGTTGCCAGGGACAACACCTATTAGGTTGGTGGCCTACCGGATGGCGCCGACAGAGCTTAGAGAGCTCAAGAGGCAGATAGATGATCTTCTAGCTCGAGGCTTTATCAGGCGGAGTAGCTCACCATGGGGCGCTCCAGTGTTGTTCGCCAAGAAGGTGGATGGTTCACTTCAACCGTGTATAAACTACCGGAAGCTAAACTAGGTGATTGTGAAGAATAGGTATCCATTGCCGAGGATCGATGACCTGTTTGATCGGTTTTGCGGTGCGAGGTGGGTTTCCAAGATAGACTTGAGGTCTAGATACCATTAGTTGAGGGTTAGGGAGGCAGATATCCCTAAGACCGCATTCGGTTGTCGCTATGGGCATTATGAGTGGGTTGTGATGCCGTTTGGGCTCACGAATGCTCCAAAGAGTGTTTATGAGATTGATGAACCAGGTATTTGCTCCATATTTAGATATGTTCGTTGTGGTGTTCATCGACGATATTTTGGTCCATTCGGCGACCGAGAGGGAGCATGAGGAGCATTTGCGAGGTTGTGTTGCAGACCTTGCGAGAATATCGGTTATATGCGAAGTTCACAAAATGTGACTTCTCGTTACAACAGTGAATTTTTTGGGGCATGTGGTATCTTCGGAGGGTATCACGAGTGGATCCTGAGAAGATCGAGGCGGTTATGTCGTGGAAGAGGCCCACGAATGTGTTTGAGATTCGTAGCTTCCTTGGTTTGGCGTGCTCCTATCGGAGGTTCGTGGAGGATTTTTCCAAGGTTGGCAGCTATTATGACACACCCCAGGAAGGGAGTTCCTTTTGTTTGGTCTGATGCGTGTGAGAGTGCTTTCATGGAGCTGAAGGCACGATTGACTTCAACACCTATCCTAATTCTTCCACAGGAGGGTGTGCCTTTCGAGGTGTATTGTGATGCTTCTAGGGTGGGGCTTGGTTGTGTATTGATGCAGACTTGGCAGGTGATTGCTTATGGATCTAGGCGGTTGAGACCACATGAGCAGAACTATCCCACGCATGATTTGGAGTTAGCTGCAGTGATCTTTGCTCTAAAGAGCTGGCAGCATTATCTCCTTGGGGAGAAATTTGTGGTATGTACAGACCACAAGAGCTTGTAGTATATCTTTTCTCGCCGAGACCTGAACCTTAGGCAGAGGCGTGGGTGGAGTACCGCAGCAGTTTCAGTTTGACATGATGTATACTCCTGGGAAGGGTAATGTGCTAGCCGAGATGCTCTAAGTAGGAAGAGCAGTGCCGTGGTTGCCCATTGTGCCATTAAGGAATGGGAAATGATTAGCCAGTTGGCGGCGATGAGGTTACAGATGGTGACTAGTGGGGGACGGGGGACCGTCAGTGTTATTGTCGCAGTCCCTGAGTTGCAGCGTAGGATCATAGAGGATCAGCTGGGGGACGTTGACTGTGAGGTCATCAGGGACAGGATTGGACCTGGACAGACATCTTCCGATTGGACCGAGGATGCGAGTATGTACTATGGTATAGGGGTAGACCGATAGTTCCCACTTCTCTTCAGGAGGAGGTTCTTCGGGAATTTCACCGGTCGAGGTTAACCGTACATCATGGTGGGACCAAGATGTACCATGCCGTGAGGAGGCAGTATTGGTGGCCAGGCCTGAAGAAGGCCGTTGCTGATTATGTGAGGAGGTGTTTGACCTGTCAGCAGGTCAAGGCAGAGCACCTGAGATCAGCTGGTGAGTTGCAGTCATTGCCAGTGCCAAAGTGGAAATGGGACCACGTGACCATGGATTTTGTCATTGGACTTCCTCGTTCCATGGGACATGACACCATATGGGTTATTGTGGACTGATTGACCAAATCGGCGCATTTTATTCCGATTCGGGAGAAAGTCCCAGTGAGGACTTTGGGAGAGAGGTATCTTGATGTGATTGTGCGGTTGCATGGAGTCCCATTGTTTATTGTATCTGATCGGGATGCAAGGTTCACCTCTCAGTTTTGGAGACAGTTGCAGCGAGCTTTGGGTACCAGGGTGAACCTCAGTACAGCCTTTCATCCGCAGACAGATGATCAGTCGGAGCGGATGATTCAGACGCTCGAGGATATGTTGCGTGCCTGTGTCCTAGATTTTGGAGGTTATTGGGAGACTCACCTTCCTTTGGTGGAGTTCTCTTACAACAACAGTTATTAGGCCACGATTGGGATGGCTCCGTATGAGGCGCTGTATCGGCGGCCTTGTAGGTCACCTTTGTGTTGGGCACAGACAGGAGAGACAGCGGTTCTCGGTCCCGATATGGTTCGAGAGACCACGGAGATAGTGCTGTTGATTCGACAGCATATGTTGACGCAAGTAGAGACGCGAAGTCCTATGTGGATCAAAGGCGTCGACCTTTGCAATTTGAGGTGGGTGATCGCGTATTTTTGCGGGTTTCACCGCGTCGAGGGCATCGGAGGTTTGGACGTGGATCCAAACTCTCCCCTCATTTTGTGGGGCCATTTAAGATTATTGCCACCGTCGGTACTGGTGGCTTATCGATTAGCTTTGCCACCGGAGTTGGCGCGAGTACATGATGTGTTCCATGTGTCTTAGTTAAGACGGTATCACCCAGATCCTTCTCATGTGCTAGACTATCGCGAGATAGACTTGGCTGATGATGGTGCCGTTGTTGATATGCCGGCACAGATTTTAGACGGGCGGGACCAGGTCTTGCGGGGCAAGACGATCCCACTAGTTCGGGTGTTATGGTGACATTGAGGCATAGAGGAGTAGACTTGGGAGAAAGAGAGCCGGTTGCGGGTTCTTCATCCTGGAAACGTTCGAGGACAATCGGTCCTAAGGTGGGAAGGATGTGAGGACCTTCCGGAGGTATGAGTTATATTCTATGCATTTGTTTTGCATATGTTTTGTACCCTTATGTGGTTATGCTTGAGATGTGGTTTGAGATGTGGTTAAGCTTGGTTTAGCTTGTTGTTGTTAATTATTGTGAAGCCTTTTTGGCTTGTTGTGAGTTGCATTGCACATGTGTGCTTGGTGATCATGTTGATGATCATGTGTTTGTGTCTGGTTGTTGTGCGGTGCTTGAGCTTGAATTTTGCTATGTCCTTTGGGCATGTGTTTTATTTTCGAGGATGAAAAAGTGGGGAGGATGTAAAGACCCGTATTTGGGTAGGGCTGAGAGATAGTCTTTCTCTGTTGCTAAAAACATCTAGACAATATTGTGTTCGTCGATGTGAGCATTTTGACTGTAATTGGGCCCAATTCTGGGTCGGGGCCCCAAGTGGCCCGATTGTTGTCTTTTCGGGGTTTATTGGTTGACCTTGCATTTGAGCGATCAATTAGGTTGGAAAATATCCTGGATAGTGATGTGCTCGTCATTTCGAGCGTTTTGACTGTACTTGGGCTCAATTTGGAGTTCGTGACCTCGGGAGGTCAATTAATATTTTTGGGATTTATTAATAAAAAAAATACATAAATATAAATAGGGGGAAAGAGAGCTTCCACGTTACGTTTCAGCATTTCTGCGTCTGCGTTGGAGAGCTTAGAGAGAGAAAGAGAGAAGGAAGCTTGGAGCCTTCAATTTGGGGCGTTTTGAGCTCGTTCAAGCATCAAGAATCATTACAGGTAGGTATTCCATTGATTTTTCACCCTTTTCTTCGTTGTTTTATTGGGTTAACATGTAAGAATTTGATGAAATCATGCAAATTCGTGATGAACCCTAGAAATTGGGGAAAATGGAAATTGAGCATGAAACCTATATAATTTAGGTTGTTTGGTAGCCTAATATGGCTAGATGATGTTAGAAACCCTTAATAGGGATGAATTGTTGCTTAAAAATGGAGATTTAACGAGTATAATTGGGTTTTGGGATGAATTGGGGAAGAACGCAGTCGGAAATTCGCGACTGGGGAATTGCTCGAGGCTAGCTTCGAGTAGAGTCTTGAGCGGAGGCCTCGATCAGGGAGCGTCGAGTAGAATGTAGCCTCAAGCAGAGCGTCGAGCAGCCTCGAGTAGGAGCCTCGAGGAGGGAGGCTCGAGCATGATGCTCGAGCCTAGAGTGTCGAGCAGCATCGAACGAGCATCGAGCAAGGTGTCTCGAGCAGCGTTTCAAGCGGTTGAGACGGTGCGGCTCAGTTTGATCGGCCGGACCCATTTACATTGTAACCATTATGCCACTCCACATTTAAGTAATGTAAATAACGAAATACCCCCATTTGGATTCAAAGAAAAATACTAGAAAAATTAATTCCCACTCTTTCAAAATGTGAAAATTGGGATTTAGTGTAAAATCTCGAAAAAACCCAAAAGTTCGTAGGGTGACTTTTTGGAAAGTGGGGTTAGACTTCTCAGAAAAATCCCCAAAAATCAGATTATCATAGTTATGATATGGAGACCCAATGCCGGGACTTTTTATTACAAGAAAATAGCTGCTATGAGTATCTCCTTCCTTAGTCAAGGAATGAAGATCGACTTGTGAAGACTGACTACAGTTCTAAAGGGAGTGTTGTACACCTTAAGACCATATTGGTGTTGGTATGTTGGTTTGTGGATTTGGGACTTGGGTTCCATGACTTGTTGGGTTCTCACCGTGAAGCACAGATGATGCCATGTGGTTGATGGGGCAGGCATATGCGCCGATGGCAGGCCTGTGTGGCATTGTGGCCGGGCATATTGCGCTGTGGCCGTGGCAGGCATATGCGCCGATGGCAGGCCTGTGTGGCACTGTGTCTGGGCATATAGCGCTGTGGAAGGGCTGAGTGCCCTGAGCTGAAATCCCATTGGGGATTGTGTTGAGCTATTGAGCTCGTGGAGCTTGGGCTAAGCGCCCTAAGCTGGGATCCTGTTGAGGATCGTGGACAAGCTATCCGTGTGGGCGAGGCTAGGTCCTGATGTTTGTTTGTAGGCCGAGTCCTGATGTTTGTGCACACTACACGGTGCACGAGTACACGAGCATGTAGTATAGACGTGTATATTTGCATGTTGTGGAGTGTTGGGGTCACCTACTGAGCTTGTCGCTCACCCCTACTTGCTGTTTACCTTTTTCAGGTGTGACCGGGACTAGTGGAGGACTTTCTTCCAGGAGGACGTGCCTACTGCTCTGATGTATGATACGGTGTTGTATTTTGTATTATTGTGTCTTGTATCCCGGACATGGGTCCGTGGACTTGTATCTGTATACTATTTGTGATGTGATGTCTGTATGACTGTTTGACTTATTGTATGCATGATGATGTATGGGAAAGTACATGATTACTCTTGATGTATGATCGGACAGGGTTGCATATTTGAGACAAGACCCGCGGTGTAGTCTCTATTGGTGCTAGTCACCAACCCCTTGACCTTTTGGGTGCGGGCAAGGGGAAGTCATGTACCCGGTTCCGGGTTCCCTGGAACTCGGGGGCGTGACACGGAGCCCCGAACACCTGGTCATTACATTCTCTCCCCCTTAAAGACTTTTCGTCCCCGAAAAGAAACATAGGGGCCAAACAACAACATAACGTGACATGTAAACTCAACAAATACATTGCAAAAGTCAAACTCAAAGTCCCCACATAACATGAACACTCACAAACATGTCACCTCATCACATGGGTGTACCATAGCTCACGACTCACAACAGGCCAAACCGACACAAACAACGCCACAAGAAAAGCACAAAGAAACTCACATATCTCATATGTGCCACACAACCACGAACCCACAAACTCATATACAACACAATTCAACACATTGCATATCACATATGCACATAACACCACATCACACAATATCACATATGTTCAATACCACAAAGCCACATATTACACATGACCTCATATCAAATATCACATATGTGAAACAAAACAAAACACAAAATAACGTATCTCATATGTGCAACACAAACCCACAAGACAAACTCACAAGAAACGATGAACACAAGAAGCACACCATACACATCATAAACACGAATTCACATATCTCATATGTGCATAATACCATGTCACATACAACATATCACATATGTTCAACACGAACAGGACACAATAAGTATACAAATACCATACAGGATAGGCTCTCGCCACCTGCGATCAAGCATTGCAAAACCCAAACTCAAATGCTGTCAGGATACATGCACCCACCACCCCCGGCACAAACACAACACTTAGCTGCAAACACACCTCATAGGTGCAAACAAATGCACAACAGCTCATTGCCACACCACTCGACATCATGACCTCGATTACAAGCTCCAGTCACCCAGGAAGACACCCCAAGTGCCAACTTGGCATCTCTAAAAGCCAACCAATCCACACACAAGAGTACCACAAATCCTCAACTCTATGATGACTACATCACACAAACGGTGAACACCTCCAAGTGTCACCCTGCAACCTCAATATATACTCTCAAGTATCACAATCTTGCCCAAAAGGGTAAGGACCATGAGACTAACCAATTGTCTCCCCCATTCCATTGACTGTCCTAAACAGTCCTCACTAACTCCCACCATCTGCGGGACCCACCCCAACCAAAAATGAGTTACCAGACAAACTCTCGACTTCTCAAGCACTTGACTGCTCTCACAAATATCCTTAAGCCACTCACTGGCTTAAGCCATCATGTGTGACCTTTGGCCACCAATCACAACGTGCCATGCAACACATGCATAATACCCCGCTCACCATCCGAGCATGGACCAATCCTTACCATAAAAGTTTGCGGCCTCGGACACTCCTCCTAAGCGGCAGCACCAACAACTTGGCCACCCAAACACACAACAACGAACTAGCACCACTAACACAAGTAGTCATCATAAGACACCCCATAAGGTCAAACCATTCAACCCGTAGGTCCGCAACACATCATAAGGGCACCTATACCCTTATCAGACCTGCACACAACATCCTAAACATGCACACGACATAACCACCTATCAGGGAACACCATCAAAGTGCAACACTCGGCTACCATGGCCACACGCATCTCAGAGTTCACGCAAAAACACAAGAGATCTTTAGTGCCCTAGATGCACACAAGCGTGTTACAACGCCCACACACCATAGGTCCACTAGACCTATGCTCGATGCCATCTGTCACGCCCTGGATTTTCAACCCGCAGAAACCGGGTAGTGAATTCCCATGCCCGCACCCGAAGGGACAAGGGGTTGGGGAGAACACCAAGGAAGGGACCTTAGCACGGGTGCCGTCCCTAAAACCATGTCACACAAATATAGAAATCTCATTTCAAATCATAATACAAACACACATACATACATGTTCTTTCTCCCATGGGGTTACATCATAGTTTTTCTAATCCCACCAAACAAATAAACACACACAAGTCCTCCACCTCTGGTGAACCTTCTAGCTCCTATAAGCACCTGAAACAAACAAAAACAAACACAACAGGAGGGATGAGCAACCATAGCTCAGTAGGGATCCTATCACTCTACACCCTCCACTCAATACATGCTCAAAGAATAACCATACATACAACAAACGTCAGGATGCAGCCTGTAGCGAACTAAAATCAGGGAGCAGATTCTTTGTTTTTAACCTCCAACTCTCTAGACAGCTCTCATAACATACTGGTGTCATCTCTGAGTGCCAAGGGATAGGTATTCCAATCTGATACCGCCGCTCTGCGGGACGCGCCAGTCAACCACCTCGGATTGAGAGGACTATCGATATGATGGAACACCTTCCCGAGGACAAACAAACTCTGGCAACAGCGTAACATCTCAGGGGTCTCTACCTCTTGTCAGTAGAGGCCTCACAACATCCCATCAATACAACATTACACCAGGACATCCTCTCCTCATCAGGAATCAGTATGTTTCCCCATAATCCAAAATAGAATTAGCAACAAATCACATCCGTAGGATAGCCTATCCTATCCACACAAGGACCTAGCATATTCACCACAACCCCAAATAGGGTCCACATCACCTCAGGGCACAGCCTCCATGATCCTTCACAAGATCATATAAACTCGACAAGCTCATCAGGCCTTAACCTCACCCAACAGGGTATATCACAAACCAGGGGGCCTTAGCCACCTATCACATCCACGTAAAGGTACATCCGCACTGAGCTCAAGTCAGCTGAAACTTAACCACCGAATATGCCACCAGGCATAATTGACATCTCACATGGACTTAAGAGTCCCACATGTCACATAGATCGTACACACAGGTATGTAGCGAGCATAACATATCACAACAGACCGAAAGGTCCCACACAGTTCACGTAAGTATATGAACTAACCATAACCATAACTGTCAACATACCATGAGGCTCTAACAGTGTCGGCCAGCCTTACCGCCCCTTCGACACCTTAGCCCTCATGACCTAAACCATAGCATCATACCGACCATGATGGTTTCATCACATGGCCTCACTAGGCTTAGTATTACCTCTCATACACAGTATTTCCTCTTAGGAACATTATGACCTCTCAAGCATAGTATTGCCCCTCGGGCACAACATTGCCTCTCAGGCACAATATTTTATATTACCTCTTAGGTACATTGCATCTCAGATACATTACTATATTACCTCTCAGGTATATTACCTCTCAGGCATAGTATGACCTCTTAGGCATCGTATTGTCCCTCGGGCACAGCATTGCCTCTCAGGCACAATATTTTATTACCTCTAAGGTACATTATTATCTTAAGCCTCGCCTTACCTCTCAGGTACAACATTATCTCAGGCCCCACCTTACCTCTCAGGTACAGTATTACCGCTCATGTACATGACTATATTACCTCTCAGGTACAGTAGCCTCTTAGGCTTTGAACAGCTCTCACTTCCCAGGCCCTCAATAATAACCTCCTAGGCTTATGAAGGTAACTTCACAAGTCCACATGACCACTTGAGTTCACAACTCTATCCTCATGTCTTGACCAAGAGAGAGGATTTTCATAGAAGTTATTTTCTTGAAATAAAAAGTCTCGGCATTGGCTCCTCATACCATAACTGAGAGAATCTGATTTTTGGGGATTTTTCTGAGAGGTCTAACCCCACTTTCCAAAAAGTCACCACTATGAAAAACTGCATATTTATGGGATTTTACACTAAATTCCATTTTTTACATTCTGAAATAGTGAGAATTTTATTTTCTAGTATTTTTCTTTGAATCCAAATGGGGGGTATTTCGCTATTTACATTGTTACTTAAGAGACTTAATAGTTACAATGTAAATGAGTCCAGGCACCCTAGCAATATATACTGACAACTGCAATGTCTAATTGCTCAAGACACCCTGCTCGAGACACGTTGCTCGAAGCTCTGCTCGATGCTGCTCGACACTTTAAGCTCAAGAAACTTGCTCGAGGCTCCCTACTCGAGGCTCCTGCTCGACACACTGCTCAAAGCTAGCCTCGAGCAGTTCCCCAGTCGCGAACTGTCGACCGCGTTCTTCCCAATTTCATCCCAAAACACAATTATACTCGTTAAATTTCCATTTTTAAGCACTAATTCATCCCCCAAATGGCTTTCTAACTCATCCTAGCCATCTTAGGCTACCAAAACAACATCAATTCATATTAAAACAACATAAATCGATTCAAACTCTAGGGTTCATACTACCAATTCCACGAATTGGGAGTTAATTCACATGTTTTAGCTACTCTAGCAAGCATAATCAATGATATAAGAGTAAGAAGAACAAATCCCTACCTCGACTTTGGTCGATTTGAGCTCCGGATCGTCAATTTCGCTTTCTCTCTTCTCTTTTTCTCTCCTCTCCTCTCCTCTTTCTCTCTCTAGAAAGGCAAGCACGTATGACAATTAGGGATTTGAGTTTTTCATTTTCCTATTTATACTTTCCCACATTTATTTCATTAAAATATCAAAATTACCCTCACAGGGTCCAGACTCCGAATCAAGCCCAATTACTGTCAAAATGCTCCGTTTGATGAGTACATCACTGTACTGAGGTTTGTTTTCCAAATAAGGCCTCGAATACAAAGTCACCCAACCACACCACAAAATTCCCAAAATTAGCCTTTCGGGGCTCCGACTCCGAATCGGGCCCACTCATAGTCAAAACTCTCTATTCAACGCACACGTCATCGTACTGATATTCACATTGCTCAATGTGCACTCCATCACATGGTTAACTACCGGAACCCCAAACACAGGTCATTACAAAAAGGATTGCTTGCCTATTTTGACTAAGAAATTCCTAGGTTGATCTTCTTTTCAAAGTAGATTGCCGTCAAGCTTCAAGTGATACCCAAACCTTCTTCAATCTCACCTTCTCTACTCTAGATGATGATAGAATTATAGAAATAGAATGGTAGAAAATTGGATAATTTACAATGGAGGATCTGATGCCCTTTTATAGCCTTTCCATCTTGATTTGAATTTTTGAATTTGAATCTTGCATAATTCCTCTATAATTCTTCAAGAAATAGCCCCTATTTAATCTCTTGTAACTCTTATTTTTGAATTTGAAAATGAGATAAATCTTGCCTTTTAACACTTTCTTAAATCCATAAAGACTTCGGTCCTAATGCAAAACACTCTTTTTGAATTTGAATTTCTTTTACTAATTTCCCTTTTCTTTTCCCTTTGACTTCAAACCTGAGAATTGATCATCCAATTCTTCTGATCTCTAGCTTCGAAGCTAGGTTAGAACTGGTGCTCAACTGACATCTCACTCTACGAGCCTTTGAATTCTACGTGTCTTCAGTTTCACGCGTCGATTCTGACCTTATTCTTCATTGGCTAATCTTCGACCCTGCGAACTTCGACTCTGCAACACTGCTACTCGATACCCGACGGGTCTTTGAGCCTGCAAGTCTTTGAGTCTCTGAGACACTGCTTTACACCTGTGGTCTTCGAATCTTCGACCCTATGGATCTACGAGTCTGCGATCTTGTGTCTCTTCCATGGTGCTTTGAGCCTGCTGGCTTGATGATCTTCGACCCGACACCTTCGAGTCATCTGATCTTCAACGCCATAATCTACGAGTCTTTGACCCAAATCTTCAACATTGATAAGCACATGGTTAGACTCCCTCTATGAGCTCACTCTAAGAGATCACTCTACGCAGTTATCCAACCTAGTACGGATCTTTGACCAAACATCTACCCACTTTTGGATAATATTGACAACAATGACAACCAATAATATCATGGGAACAACACATATAAACATTGTTAAGAATCAAAATGGAGACTCGCAGACTCGAAGGTCAAGGTTCGAAGAGTCAATGTAATATCAACTAGCAAACAAAATATAACTGTAACTGAAAGACTCGTAGAGTCATAGACTCAAAGGGTAGGAGAAATAAATACAGTTAATCCATAGAAAATGTCAGTTAACAAAGACCCAAAGATCTCAAAGGCTGAGAGCTATAGCTGAAGAGTCGGAGCCGTAGAGTCGAAGACTCGAAAAATATGAAGACTCACTTTATAAGCAACCATGAAAGACTAAGTAAGAAACTCACAGGGATGAAAATTCATAGAGTCAAAGATCCCATTTTCACTTTGATCCATATATGGTCGAAGAGCAACTTAGTCAATGAAAGCAAACTAAGGGACTCGAAGGTTCGCAGAACTAGAGTCAAAGACTCACAGCTATAACAACAGGTAGATTAAGTACACCACACAGAAGCCACTCTAAAAGTCATTGAGAGTCTAAAACTCGAAAAGCTGTAGCCTCATAGTTTATAGAGTGCAACTTAGATCTAATCTAACCTGGGCTCTGCCTATGAATTGTGAGTCGTAGACTCACAGAAATCACTACTGTCGAAGTCTGAAGCATAACTACACATCTCCTATAGACTCGATCCAAATCTTCTAGTCACCAAACCTTCGAGGCAAACTTACAACCCTAATTATACTCGCTATATGTTCAGCTAGGGTTTGTATAGTAAGCAAGCGCCGTTCAGAGCAAGTGAGTGCATTTAATGTTGCATTAATAACTGCCAACCACCATCAACATATGAATGGCCAAGATCAACTGCATCAATATGGGCATGCAAATACGCAGCATGGGCAACAAATCTTCCAAATCAGAGCAGATCACCCATCCTCTACACTTTTGCATTTTCCGTGACGGGAAGTCAGACTATCAGGATAAACAACAAGGCGTACTAGCATGATAATCTTAAAATATATCTCTCACATACTTAATGATAATAATGTAGGTCCCAAAGTGAGTCTAGGGGGGGGGGGTGAATAGACTTTCTTCGTTTGCGGAAGCTAGACTGTTACTGGTTTTGGATTCCTCTATAGAAGACTGTGATGGAGGTATTTATGGAGAAGACGACAGTAGCATTGTGAACGATAACGTGAGTGATAATGAACTATCAGACAAGACTGAGATAAGAGTAAATGCTCTTTTCTCAACAGATCTCAGTTGTGAAAGTGATGGCTTATGATAGATCGACGTGTGGAGGACAACACAAAGATTAGACTTAAAGGAAGTGCTAGATCTTTGATGAACAAGAGGTTCTTGGATAATTAGATGGATTACTCTTCTTCTTGGTTCAACGCAGCGCACAGCACTTAGAAGGATTCTCTCAGAGTCTCTCTCTCTTTCGTTGGAACTCTCTTAGTTGGTTCTACAAAAATTATTTCTTTCAAGTATGTCAGAACCATTGTCTTATGTTCTGTGTGTTTCCTTCTTTTGAGAGAGAGATTAAACTCTTGGTTTGTCGTTAAGTGAGTGAGAGATATATTTTTAAGGTAAAAGTGCTCGTGCGCCGTGTTGTCCATCTCGACAGCCTGACTTCCCGCCACTGAAAATGCGGAATGTCAGGGGATAGGTTGATCTGCTCTGATTTGTAGATCAGATGCCCATACTGCGTATTTGGCATGCAGTCGATCTTGGCTGTTCATCTATAGATGGTAGTTGGCAGCAATTAATGTGTCATTAAATGCGCTCAACTGCTCGGGACGGCACAGGCTTGCTGTACAAACCCTAGCTGACGATATCACTAAGTGATTATGTTTAGAGTTATAAGTTTGCATCAGAGGTAGATGCCTCGTAGGTTCGGTGACTCAAAGATTTCAGTAAGAACCTATTGGAAGTGGCGAAAGTTTGCTTCAGGCTTTATACGCTTTCGCGAGTCTACGACTTATATCTTCGAGTCTCCGAGGCTAGAGCTCAGGTTGGATTAGTCTTTTGTGTCACTCTTAATCAAGTCTATGACTCTGCGAGTCTATGACTCTACGAGTCTGAGACTCTTCGAATGATGCTTAGAGTGACTTCTTCGTAGTCCGCCCAATCTACCTGTTGTTATCGCTTCGAGTCTACGATCCTAGCTCTACGGGTCAACGACCTTCGGGTCTCTCACTTTACTAACTTTGACTAAGTGGCTCTGAAAATCTTCGACTCTATGAGTCTTAAACTTCGCTTTTCTTCCTTAGTCTTTCGCAGAGGTTCATAAACTGAGTTTCCGTATGGCTACGACCCTTCGGCCTATAATGTCGGCCTTCGATCTCCGAGTCTGCAAGTTTGGCAATTTCTTTAGAATAACTGTATCCCTTGAGTCAACGACTCTACGACTCTACGACCTTTGAGTTACAGTTTCATTTGTTTGCCAGTCTTTATAGCACCGACTCTTCGACCTTCAACCTACGAGTCTACGAGTCCTGTCTTCTTAATAGTGTTCGAAGGCTTTGACTCCGCGACTTTCAACCTACGAGTCTACAAGTCCTGTTTTCTTAACAGTGCTCGAAAGCTTTGACTCTATGACTCTACGAGTTTTCGAGTCTAGTGGCAGTTTAAGTTCTGTTAATTGATTTAAGTGTTTTTATGGACTCTACAATTCTACGGGCTGTGAGTTTGTGAGTCATTTAGCATTGGTTACTGTTCTTAAGAATTCTTCGACTCTAAGAGTCTCTGAACTTATCGATGCTTGTAGTAACGCTCTATTTTCCGTACTATGACTCTATGACCTTTGACCCTAGATCTACGAGTCGCAATGTTTCATCACTATTTCGCCTTGAGCCTCCATACCCTATGAGTCTATGAGTCTTTTGCTAATACGTCCTATGACAGTTTCACTTCTATGAACTTGACTCTTCGACCCTATGACCTTCGGTTCTACGAGTCTCTATACTTAGACAATATTTTGGCGAGTGTCACGCCCCGGATTTCCAACCCGAGGAAACCGGCACGTGACTCCCCTTTTACCCACACGGAGGGCAAAGGGGTTAGGATACAAACCAAGAATTTTACATTTCAAACATCCACAACACATTCAAGAATGTAATATTCATAAAAATATTCCAAACCAGTTTATTACACAGAATTCTTTCCAATCCCATCCCCACCGGGGTTACATCGATTCCCATAAAAGAAAACAACATAAATGGAAGAATAAAATGGATAAGGTCTTCCACCTTGGTGTATCCACCTAACGCCTGTAAGTCCCTGGAAAACAAGCAAACACAAGAGGAGGGGTGAGCAACCACGGCTCGTAGGGATCAAGTCTCCCCAACCCTTCCCATGCTCCTAGCGGCTACATGCATGTGCACAGTGCGGTGACGTGTTACAACAATCTCAACAAACAATAACAAACCACATCGGTCGTCACAATTATCCACCACACAAAACACAAGTGATTTAACCGCCTCTTCAGGCCAAGTTATTTAACCGCCTCTTCAGGCCAAGTGATTTAACCGCCTCTCAGGCAAAGTTCTTTAACCGCCTCTTCAGGCCGGATACCACAATCAAGCACACACAACACACATGGTCACTCAAGCATACCACCAAACACTTGGTGTGCACCCATTCACAAGCGCACAAACCCAACCATTCAGGAAAATAGAGCAAACACACAAGATACATACATACACTAAACCACAAATCCAGCCACACAGGCATATTACCAAACATGTAATGGGCATATACATACAGCTATATTCACACAGGCATTTCATCGAACACATAGCATGTAATCCACGGAATCACACCAACATGCCATCGAAGGCCAACATTCATATAGGAGGTCACACCTATATGAATTTACATATAAATAATATAATATTCTGCCCTAGGACCCTAGGACAGAGGAGGATTTAGGAAGAAAGTAACCCCTACCTCAAAGAAAACGCAACAACACAAAGAACGGTCTGATCCCAAGCCGAACGCCGTCCACCCACGAAGCACCGACCACCCACGCAAGACGCCCGGTAGCAACCAGGAGCTCCCCTTCCCTCTCTCTCTCTCTCTGCGACGGCCGGTGAAGCAACAAACCCTAAACCTAAAACAGAGGGACTCCTCCTCCTTATATAGACATCACAACATCAAAACGACGTAGTTTTGATTAAGTGAATGCCAGGATCAAAACGACGTAGTTTTGATCACACAAGTTACCACCTTTCCGCACCCATATAGGCCAAAATACTCGAATTTCAACATGGTCCTTTGGAGAAAGTTCCTTAGAATGGCAAAACCAAGGGAACCATGCAAAAATATGCCTTGCACGTCAATTTGCACGCCAATTCCCCAATTGGCGTGCAGCTCCAAATGCACTCAAACTTCACCACAAGTCTCCTTGCATCTTGTAGAGGCCTGAGGAGCAAAAATATGCTTGCACGTGAAATGGGTGAATTCACGTTCAGCTCCAAATGCTCTGAAATTTCGTGGTAGATAGAGGACCTCATTCTAAGAAACTTTTGTTCTTGCACGCCAATTGTTTGAGGCCATCTACTAGGTCAAAAGTGAGCTCCAAGATCAGCCAAAACGACCTAAACCGCTGTAAACGCATAACATCTTCCTAGGGCATAAATGTACGCTATCGCTTGACACATGCACCTCTCAAAAGTCCCCTCTTGGGCTCATCTCTTACCTTAAACTTGTGTACCAACATCCAAGGTGTTTGTGGTTAACTCCTTAACACACGGGTTACACACGGGTCATTACATCCTCTCCCCCTTAAGACTTTTCGTCCTCGAAAAGAAATGACATACGAGGAAAACAAACACAAGCTACCCATTTGCCACACGGCGAGCTACAACACCCAAAGGGGTCATACACCACACACAAGACAACGGCACATAACAAGTCCACCGGAATCCATAACCACAATAACCACATGTCACGAATACACATCTCAAGGCACATCACAAACAAGAACACATGTCTTTAAAAGACAATACAAATACATCAACGAATACAAGAAAACACATCACAAGAAAACATCACTATCCATCCCTTGGCCAACGACCACCTCCCACGCTTAAGATTGTTCGTCCTCGAACAAGTCGGGTGCCGCTCACGCATCATGGACTCACGTTCCCATGTCTCCTCCTCAATACCACGGTGCTGCCACAAGCACGCGAACCAAAGGAATAACACGACCACGCAAAAGCTTCTCTCGCCGATCGAGGATACGAATAGGGGCCTCAATGACGGACATGTCATCCTCAATGTCCAACGTCCCCCAATCAATCACGTGAGTGGGGTCGGGGTGATACTTCCGCAATCGGGACACGTGAAACACGTTGTGCACTCGACTCAGCCGCGGTGGTAACGCTAACCGGTAGGCCACAGGCCCTACACGATCCAGAATCTCAAAAGGACCAATAAATCGCGGAGATAGCTTGGAACCTCGCCCAAACCGTCGATGTCCACGTCGTGGAGAGACACGAAGGAACACATGATCACCAACAGAAAACTCCAAAGGTCGCCGCCGCTGATCCGCATAAGATTTCTGCCGACTCTGAGCTGACAACAAACGCTGACGAATCAACTTGACCTTCTCAGTAGCCTCTTGAACCAACTGTGGCCCCAAGAGGGCTGTCTCCCCCACCTCGGTCCAACACAAAGGGGATCGACACGGCCGTCCATACAACGCCTCAAAAGGAGCCATCCCAATGGGTGCTTGATAATCGTTGTTGTAGGCAAACTCCACCAAAGGAAGGTGAGTTGCCCACGAACCCCCGAAATCTAGCACACAAGCCCTCAACATGTCCTCCATGGTCCGATTCGTCCGCTCGGCTCGACCGTCGGTCTCAGGGGTGAAAGGTCAGACTCGGATGAAGCTTGGTCCCCATAGCCTCCTGCAAACCTGCCCGGAAACGGGAAGTGAACCTCGAATCCCGGTCCGAGACAACCGATGAGGGTACGCCATGCGGTCTCACAATCTCGTTCATGTACACTGACTCAAGGTCCCAATGGAGTCCCGCTCGCGAACAGCCAGGAAATGGGCCGACTTTGTGAGTCGATCCACAATTACCCAAATCATATCCTTCCTCCCAGGTGGTGGGTGGAAGACCGGTCACAAAATCCATCGCTATATGGTCCCACTTCCACTCCGCTATGGGCAAGGGCCGTAACATGCCCGCCGGCCGCCGATGCTCGGCCTTCACCTGGCCGACACGTGAGGCACCGCGAAACAAAGGCAGCCACATCGCGTTTCATCCCAGGCCACCAAAAATGTGCCCGAAGCGCATGATACATCTTCGTACCCCCCTGGATGCACAACAACTCTAGACCTGGTGAAACTCCCTCATCACCTCATCCCCGAGGGAAGAAGCTACTACCAACCGCCCCTGAAATGACAACTCATGCTCAGGACCCTCGTCCAGTCCCCGGGATAGCTCCCCGGCCTCAATACGGGCACGGAGAACCTCACACTCAATGTCACCCAGCTGTCCCTCCCGGACGCGCCGGTACAACTCAGGCACTACCACCAAAGGACTCAGGACTGTCCCACCATCATGAACAACATGCCGCACTGTAACGTCGCCAATCGCTCTCCATCGCCTTCCACTCTCTCACAACCACCTCAGCTTTCCCTTTTCTCGCTCAACGCATCGCCCACAACATTTCCCTTGCCCGGGGTATAGGCAAGAGTAAAATCAAAGGTCTGCAAATACTCCACCCATCTCCTTTGCCTCAAATTCAAGTCCTTCGAGTAAAGATGTATCGAAGGCTCTTGTGATCCGAGAACACCACAAACTTTTCTCCCAAGAGGTAGTGCTGCCAACTCTTCAGGGCGAAGATGACAGCCGCTAACTCAAGGTCATGAGTAGGATAATTCTGCTCATGAGGCTTCACTGCCTCGACCCATAAGCTACCACACCGTGCTCCCGCATAAGCACACACCCCAAACCAACCCTGGACACATCACAATACACCTCATATGGAATATCCTCCCTAGGCAACCTCAACACAGGTGCGGTGGTCAAACGGGTTTTGAGAGTCTCAAACGCCCGCCGGCACTTGTCAGTCCAATCAAACTTCACGCCCTTCCGAGTCAACGCTGTCATAGGAGCCGCCAAACGGGAGAACCCCTCTACAAAACGACGATAGTACCCCGCCAAGCCAAGAAAACTACGGATCTCAAAAACGTTGGTTGGCCTTGCCCACGATGCCACGGCCTCAATCTTGGCTGGGTCCACCCTAACTCCCTCACTGACACCACATGGCCAAGAAAGTGAACCTCCTGCAGCCAAAACTCACACTTGCTAAACTTAGCAAACAATTGCTGGTCCCTCAAGGTTTGCAACACTGTTGCCAAGTGCTCCACATGTTCCTTCTCGGTCTTGGAATACACCAAGATATCGTCGATAAACACCACCACGAACGAGTCTAAGTATGGGGCAAAGACTTGGTTCATCAAATGCATGAACACTGCTGGCGCATTAGTGAGCCCGAAAGGCATCACTACCCACTCATAATGCCCATACCTGCACCGGAAAGCCGTCTTAGGGATGTCCTCCTCCCTAACCCTGAGCCGGTGATACCCCGACCGTAAATCTATCTTGGAAAACCACTGGGCCCCACTCAATTGGTCAAACAGGTCATCTATCCGAGGCAACGGGTACTTGTTCTTCACAAGCCACCGAATTCGCCTTCCCGTAGTCGATGCAGAGACGAAGCGTGCCATCACCCTTCTTAGCAAAGAGCACCGGAGCACCCCAAGGTGAGGTACTTGGTCCGATATACCCCTGGCCCACCAACTCCTCGATTTGCCTCTGAAGCTCCCTCAACTCGACTGGCCCCATACGATACGCTACTCGGGAAATCGGACCCGTCCCCGGTACCAACTCAATGGTGAACTCCACACTCCTCTTAGGTGGCAAACTCCTCAACCGCTCAGAAAAACATCCTGGAAATTGGTCCACAACACGGGCCACACCCTCTTTTCCACCTTACCCTCCTCAAAGAAAGGTCGGGCCGCTAACCTGTGGGTAATGGCACCCCACCTGGTCCAACATCGGCCCGGCCCGACTCGCCTCACAATCCCACTCCCCCTGCAGGGTGCAAGAGGTCCCCGCAGGTGTCACGAAGGTCACACGCCGCCGATAACAATCTATCTTGGCCTGGAAAGCCATAAGCCAATCCATACCCAAGATCAGGTCAAACGCCCTCAAAGGCATCACATGCAAGTCAAAACGCAGCTCCACCTCTCCTATGGTTAACACACAGTCACGACACACTCGTCGTACCTCAATCATGCCTCCCACCTGGAGACTCCACAACTAGGGGCCTCGCGGCCTCCACACAGGCTAACCCCAAGCTATCTATCACAGGCTCAAGAACAAACGAACACGATGCACCCGTATCGAAAAGAACAGAAGCTAAGGTACGGGAGATCAAGAGGGTACCTCTAACCACCGATGGTCCTGCTCCACCCTCACCTGGTGGGGGTGGTAGCTGGCCTCCTCCTGGTATGTCGCCTCCAACGCAAACACCCTTCCTTGGCCCGTGCCACTTGTCGGCTCACTCACCGGACGCTTCCCGCTAAGGTTGCCTCCCGGCCTCGGTCTGCTTGCCGTTCCGGCCTCCCCTGGGGTCGGGTCCGACCGGATCCTGCCTGGTCGGGCTGCCACCGACGAGCTGGTCTCTCGACTGGTGCACGGAAGCTAGCATCACTCCTCACGCCGGATGCCGCGCCCCTGTTCCCCTTGTTGCCACTCCCGCAAACCCGGCGCAAATGACCCTCTCGCCCACGTTGTTGCATCGCCAGTCCTTCTTGGGGCACTCCCCTTTGAAGTGACCCTTGCTCTCCACAAGAAGTGGCATCCGCTCGGTAGACTCCCAGCTGGACCACCCTGTCTTCCGCCGCCAAAGGTGAACCTCCCAGGGTTCACGGATGTCCGACCCCGACTGCGATAAGAACCGCTATCCCTCTCCTCCATCTTGAGCCTCTTGGACCCTTGCATCTCGATCAGGCCCACACCGCAACCGGCGCCCCCGATGGGCCTGCCTCCCATCATCCGGCTCTCTCTCGGCTATTCGGGCCGTCTCCACGGCCTCAGGATAGGTCCTCAAGCGTAGAATCGCCACCCTCTCCCTAAGGGCTGGCCTGAGACCCAAGGTGAACTTGTGGGCCTTCAGGTCCTCCCTTACCACGTCTCAGGAGCAAACCTACTCAATCTCCGGAACTCCCGCTCATACTCAGGGTACCGTCTTGGATCCCTTGCTTCAAGCCGCCAAATTCTTCCCTCTTCTCGCCATCTCACCGATTCCTGGGAAGAACTCATCTTGGAAGAGTTGCAAGAACTCCTCCCAAAACATGAGTTGCACCGCACGGCTCCCCTGCAACACTCGTCCACCACTCCAAAGCGTCCCCCTCCAGCTGCCGAATTGCGGGCCGCACTTTATCCTCCTCCCGGGGCAGGAGAAAGGAGAACACATGCTCAATCTGCCTCAACCACCGCTCGCCTACCACAGGATCTTCCCCCCCTTAAATCGCGGAGGTTGTTCCTTTCGGAACCGTGTCACCACGTCATCCTCTCGCACGGGTCGGTACACCACCCAGCGAACTCTCACGCTCACGAGGCAGCTCTCCTACTGGTGGTGGTGGTGGTGGCACCACCGCCGTGCCGCCATCTCACGGCGCACCTCCTCCCGAACGTCTTGCCGGAGTCCCTCCCGTAGCTCTCGTACCTCCAGCCGGATGCCTTCTTGTAGCCGTGCCGGTAACAACGCATGCCCTCCAACGGATGGTCCCGCACCCGGACCCTCATGGGCAGATGACTCATCGCCCATCGCCCCGGACGCACGTGTCACTCTCCTCGGTGGCATTCTTACTACATGAAGTAAGATGCACAAATGTCGGGACGCGTTTGACTACTAATAAGTTGACTACCTCTACCCCATTATCAATTTCACTAACACATGACATTACACACATACATTGCACCAATCACATTTCACAGTTCACACGATCAAGACACATTGCCAAACAAATCGAGTTGCACATTTCACTTAATCATGTGATCTTATCCACGGTTTAGCATACATTCACAAGAAATGCAACTAGTGCCCTAATGCCAATGCATGCAAATCCTATCACAAGACCGGACTACCCTAAGTACACCTTGGAGGCTCAAAGAGGACCATGTTGATCAGGCATGTCCCCCCAGGCTCCTCCAAAGGACTCAAGATAACCAAGTCCGCCCACTACCCTAGGCCAACTAGACCATGCTTTGATACCATATTGTCACGCCCCGGATTTCCAACCCGAGGAAACCGGCACGTGACTCCCCTTTTACCCACACGGAGGGCAAAGGGGTTAGGATACAAACCAAGAATTTTACATTTCAAACATCCACAACACATTCAAGAATGTAATATTCATAAAAATATTCCAAACCAGTTTATTACAACAGAATTCTTTCCAATCCCATCCCCACTGGGGTTACATCAGTTCCCATAAAAGAAAACAACATAAATGGAAGAATAAAATGGATAAGGTCTTCCACCTTGGTGTATCCACCTAACGCCTGTAAGTCCCTGGAAAACAAGCAAACACAAGGAGAGGGTGAGCAACCACAGCTCAGTAGGGATCAAGTCTCCCCAACCCTTCCCATGCTCCTAGCGGCTACATGCATGTGCACGGTGCGGTGACGTGTTACAACAATCTCAACAAACAATAACAAACCACATCGGTCGTCACAATTATCCACCACACAAAACACAAGTGATTTAACCGCCTCTTCAGGCCAAGTTATTTAACCGCCTCTTCAGGCCAAGTGATTTAACCGCCTCTCAGGCAAAGTTCTTTAACCGCCTCTTCAGGCCAGATACCACAGTCAAGCACACAACACACATGGTCACTCAAGCATACCACCAAACACTTGGTGTGCACCCATTCACAAGCGCACAAACCCAACCATTCAGGAAAATAGAGCAAACACACAAAGATACATACATACACTAAACCACAAATCCACCACACAGGCATATTACCAAACATGTAATGGGCATATACATACAGCTATATTCACACAGGCATTTCATCGAACACATAGCATGTAATCCACGAATCACACCAACATGCCATTGAAGGCCAACATTCATATAGGAGGTCACACCTATATGAATTTACATATAAATAATATAATATTCTGCCCTAGGACCCTAGGACAGAGGAGGATTTAGGAAGAACAGAACCCCTACCTCAAAGAAAACGCAACAACACAAAGAACGGTCCGATCCCAAGCCGAACGCCGTCCACCCACGAAGCACCGACCACCCACGCAAGACGCCCGGTAGCAACCAGGAGCTCCCCTTCCCTCTCTCTCTCTCTCTGCGACGGCTGGTGAAGCAACAAACCCTAAACCTAAAACAGAGGGACTCCTCCTCCTTATATAGACATCACAACATCAAAACGACGTAGTTTTGATTAAGTGAATGCCAGGATCAAAACGACGTAGTTTTGATCACACAAGTTACCACCTTTCCGCACCCATATAGGCCAAAATACTCGGAATTTCAACATGGTCCTTTGGAGAAAGTTCCTTAGAATGGCAAAACCAAGGGAACCATGCAAAAATATGCCTGCACGTCAATTTGCACGCCAATTCCCCAATTGGCGTGCAGCTCCAAATGCACTCAAACTTCACCACAAGTCTCCTTGCATCTTGTAGAGGCTTGAGGAGCAAAAATATGCTTGCACGTGAAATGGGTGAATTCACGTTCAGCTCCAAATGCTCTGAAATTTCTGTGGTAGATAGAGGACCTCATTCTAAGAAACTTTTTGTTCTTGCACGCCAATTGTTTGAGGCCATCTACTAGGTCAAAAGTGAGCTCCAAGATCAGCCAAAACAGCCTTAAACCGCCTGTAAACGCATAACATCTTCCTAGGGCATAAATGTACGCTATCGCTTGACACATGCACCTCTCAAAAGTCCCCTCTTGGGCTCATCTCTTACCTTAAACTTGTGTACCAACATCCAAGGTGTTTGTGGTTAACTCCTTAACACACGGGTTACACACGGGTCATTACAGCAGCTTCATCAAATCCTATATTCCCAACAATCTGCCCCTATTTAATGTAAGCTGACAATGGGTGAAAACATGAAGTCTAAGACTACGAGTTTGATGGACAGTTTTAAGTTAAAAGAAAATATCTTTGCATACGAAAAATTTGGAGGAGATCAAAATTACGAAAATGCACACTCCTCTCCCCCGTAGGCGCATGAAACTGCGTTAGCTGGATCCTGTCAAAAATAACTCCCCCTACGACTACGACCGTGCTCCCCCCGAGATATACTCCCCTGTTCTGGGGTGAGGAACAAGCACCAGAACACAAATCTCATGAGAGTAATGTAATAAAGCATATAACAAGCAGGCAGCAGAGCAAAGACATATAGAAAAAGTAATTGATGAAAGGAAGTACACAAAAAAGTGAAAAACAAGAAAAGTAGTGTACACGGCAATAGAGTACAATACAGTTATGGTTTAAAGTCAAAATATTTTACACTTTGCGTAAACAGAAAAATAGTGGCTTGCTCTCGTAGAAGTTGAGCAGGAGTCAGATGTAATGAGGCGGCTCGACTGCTTACCTGATCAAATTCAGGCACGAGGGCGGAGAAGCCAGTGGTGGTCAAGATGCGAATATAGTGGCACACATAGAAGCCACAGCTATGAGCATCATCCTAGGTAGGAACTCCTTGCTTGACTCGAGTGATCTCCATTGGTTTTGTAAGAGGATATCCACCGCACCCATACGAATATCCCTGCATGACTCTGGTGAGGGTGCGATTGAATTCTCGAAGTTGTTCCCGCCTATGGATTAATAAAGTGGTAGGCTTTGAGTCAAATATGACTATCCTCTGGTTCTTGAAATCTAGATTGAGGAGAAACCAGTGAGGGGAAGTCGATAGGGGATAAGCACATGGTCGACCTCGTCCCATGGACGGAAGTGAGGGACAAGGCTTGGTGTACTCAGCCGTACTTGGATGGGTAGTTGAGGGACAAGGCTGAGTGGAAGAAGATGGTTGGCAGGGGGCAGCTGTTTGCTTCTTCATGCGTATTCCAATAGGCACATCATTAGAGTCTGTGATGACAGTGGATCGATGTGCATGCTTTCACCCACGCATGTAAGTGGCAATAGATGGAGGTGGTGAGTGACTCGGGGAAGGCACTGCTGGCTATGGAGTATCTACAGGTTCAGGTGCAGGCCAGTCGGATGGCTATGGGAGTGTGTTTTTGATAGTGAGAGATATTTCCCCACTGGCAAGACGATGACATTCAGAAAGAATAGCTCCCAGAGTTGTGCTGAGTCCTTTGTATTGTCTCTGGTAAGTACCTTTAAGGTCTTCACAGTGTTCCTCCAGATGTCTAAACCCATCGGTGTTCACACGTGTGAGAGATGTCATTTCTTGCTGCACCTTGTCTAGGGTACGGTCTGATAACTCAATTTGAGTTCGTACCTCTTCCATACCTGATTCCATGGAGACTGATGTTTTAAGGATGCCAGAGGAAATCAGCTTCTCAATGACCTTGCTTGCCAGAAGATTTACTTCTTCGGTGTCGTGAGAACGTGAGTGAGACGCAAATGCCTGGGATAGCCATTGGGATATTGGCTCGCGAACTCCTCACTCGCTTGAGTGGCCACTTGATGAATTACAGGTGCAGATGGTGTGGCCATCTCAGTCCTTTCCACAGTCTCAGGGACCTGTGGGACAGCTCCTGCATCGGAGTCACTGGCTGCAGCGCCAAGGGTTTCTTTTGCTTCTGCTTCTTCTTCCACCGCAAATGGTACCATCTCAGCATCATGAGGAGTAGATGTGGCAGGTGAGTCCACCATGATGGGAGATGGGGCAACCACTGATAAGGCTTCCACTGGGTCTCTTCTTACAAGACCCTGATCAACCAACCAACTAATTAGATGGTCTCTATCTACCATCTGCTTACCGAAGGCAATCCATGCCTTGTGTTGTTCGGCGGGGGTCATATGAGCCTTGGCATACTTCATATAGAAATCTTCTAGCTCAGACTCCCCAAGAGAGCTCAACCCAACAGTGCCTTACCCCTATCCTCCGGGGTTTCTGTGCCTGGTGTCCGCCCTCTATCTGCAGGTTCTCTAATTTCTACAGTATCCTTGGGTAGCTCGATAGTAGGGGCCTCCTCAGGTTTAGAACCAGTGGGGAGATGAGTTTTGGCAATGTTCTCCACCACTTCAGCTATATGTATTGTTGCGGCGGATGCAGAGGAGCCCCTAGAAGTCTGTGGGACACGGACCGGCTGTCGTGGTATGCGAGTTGGGGCCCGTACAGAGCTGGCTATGTCCCCTGCATGACTTCTCGCACTTGAATCAGGCCTCTTCATCGACTTGATCTTCAGCTGACCATCCTCATAGATGCTTTTAAAAATGTATTTGGTCGGAAGTGGCACTGAAGGTCTGTTCCAGAATACGTCAGGGTGCAGGAACCTTAGGACTTTGGTGAGAAGTAGTCCAAAGTGTCCCTTCTTGTAAAGACTCGTATTTGGGTAGTTTTGAGAGATAGTCATTCTATTGGAATGTAACTATCTGGACGGTAGTATAGCCGTCGATGTGAGCATTTTGACTGTACTTGGGCCCGATTCCGAGTCGGGGCCCCATTTGACCTGACTGTTGACTTTTCGGGGTTTATTGGTTGATTTTGCGTTTGGGCGGTCATTTGGGTGTAATAATATCTGTTTAGTGTTGTTCTCGTCATTTCGAGCGTTTTGACTGTAGTTTGACTCAATTTGGAGTTCGGGGCCTTGGAGGTCAATTTTTGTGTTGGGAGGTCAATTATTGACTGGGTCAATGGTTGACTAGGTCAGTTGACTGGCAGAAATATAAATAGCAGAAAAAAAATGTAGCTTTCACTTTACATTTCACGTTTGTGCGTTTGAGAGAGAGAGCTTGAGAGAGCTTGGATGCCTTGGCGATTTGGGGCGATTTGAGTTCGTGGAGCTCAAAGATTCACTTCAAGTAGGTGTCCTTGAACTTCTTATCTCTCTCTTGTGTTAGATCTGCATGAAATTATCATGATTTATGGAATTAAGCATGAACCCTAGAATTTGGGGAAATCCAATTTTGGGTTAGATCTAATGGTTTAGCATAAGATCTGTAGTTAAGAACTATTTTATATCATTGTGGATATATGTTTATGTGATTTTGGGGTTGATTAACTGTGTTTTTCATGAGAGTTGATAAGTCAACCATGGAAATCTAGGTTTAGATCTAGATTTCTGGAAATCTGGAATTTTATACGTGTTTCTGTTGTTTTTGCGCGATTTAGAGGCGTTCTGGACGCGTTTGGAGGTAGATATCATAGTTTGTTGTGAAACAGGGGTGTTAGTGAGCGTCTGGGAGTTTCTGGGCGTGTTCCAGACGAAGAACAGGCAAAAATGATGATGAACAGTACCCTGGGCGAGTTACTGGGTCGAACTAACGAAAATCCGAAGTTTTGGGTCGTAGTTCGTAGACCCGTAGTTCGTAGGTCGAAGGTTCGTAGTTCATAGACCCGTAGTTCGAAGGTTCGTAGTTCATAGGTTCGAAGGTTTGACGTTCGTAGTTCGAAGGTTCGTAGTTCGTAAGGTCGTAGTCCGAAAGTCAAAGATTGTAGCCTCGCTTCGAGTCTTCGAGGCGCGCTACAGCTCCGCACTCCATAGCTACGAGTCGCCGTTCCGCAGCTACGAGTCGCAGGTTCTGAGCTACGAGTCGTAGCTCCAACAGTGTAACTGGACACTGGACAGCACTGGACTGGACCTATTTACACTGTAACCTATAAAGTGTTATACTTAAGTTACAATGTAAATAACGAAATACCCCCCATTTGGATTCAAAGAAAAATACTAGAAAAATTAATTCCCACTTTTTCAAAATGTGAAAATTGGGATTTAGTGTAAAATCTCAGAAAAACCCAAAAGTTCGTAGTGGTGAATTTTTGGGAAGTGGGGTTAGACATCTTAGAAAAATCCCCAAAAATTAGATTATCTTAGTTATGCTATGGGAACCCAATGCCGGAGCTTTTGATTTCAAGAAAATAGCTGTTATGGGTACTTCCTTCATAAATCAAGGATTGAGGATTTACTTGTGAAGACTGACTATAGTTCTAAAGGAAATGTTGAGAATGACATGCCATACTAATGTTAGTATGTTGGTGTGAGGTATTGGGGCATGGACTCCGTGACTTGTTTGGGTTCTCACCGTGATGCACCGATGGTGCTATGTGGTTGACGTGGCAGGCATATGCACCGATGGCAGGCCTGTGTGGCGACTGTGGCCGGGCATATTGTGCTGTGGACAGGCTAAGCCCTAAGTTGAGCTCTTGAGCTCGTGGAGCTAGGGCTAAGTGCCCTGAGCTGGGATCCCATGGAGGATCGTGGACAAGTTGTCATGTGTGGGTAGGCTGAGTCCTGATGTTTGTTTGCAGGCTAAGTCCTGATGATTGTGCACACTACACGGTGCACGAGTACACTGAGCATATAGTATAGACTTATATGTGTTGCATGATGTGGAGTTTTGGGGTCACCTACTGAGCTTGTCGCTCACCCCTACTTGTTGTTTACCCTTTTCAGGTGTGACCCGAGACTAGTGGAGGACTTTCTTCCAGGAGGACGCCCACTACTCTGATGTATGATACAGTACTATATTCTATATTTTATTATGTGTTGTATCCCGGACATGGGTCCGTGGACAATTGTATTTGCATACTGTTTGTGATGTAATGTCTGTATGACTGTTTGACTTATCATATGCATGATGATGTATGGGAAAGTACAGGATTACCCAGGATGTATGAATGTACAGGGTTACATATTTGAGATAGCACCCGCGGTGTAGTCTCTATTGGTGCTAGTCACCAACCCCTTGACCTTTCGGGTGCGGGCAAGGGGAAGTCATGTTCCTGGTTCCGGGTTCCCTGGAATTTGGGGGCGTGACACTTCTTGCTTTTGATGATGAGTGTATCTGAGTTCCCCAGTCTACTCATCTTCCCTGTAGGACACTACACATGATCCTCATATGCTCATGGCTTGCAGAGTCATGAGCAGTCTTCTTACACAGTAGGCATTGTCCGGTAACTAAGAGAGTCGCCAGTGCCTGACCGAAAAACCCAATCTTCAGGGCTCCGCGACCTTGCTTTCCGGGATTGGAGTACCCAAGAAAAGACTTACACTCTTTAGGAAGTTGAAGTGCATTTTGGAGCATTTCGGCAGAGACTCGAATCTCCACTCCGTGTACAGTTCCCACAATGTCATCTCCAGCGAATACCAAGGTCTCGTAAAATTCCGAGACGTCTTCTATCAGCAAGTCTTGTATCCCCGAACAGACAGATGCAATGCCAGTATCATCAAGGCGACTTCTGAATTCGTCCAGCCAGCTGCCTTTGGCGTCGCCTATGGCTTCCTAATTGATGATGAATCCCGGGACGATGTTGCGTAGATTGTCGACCATCGATGAGCTTGGACCTGCTATGGAGCTTGTAGAAGGAGAAAGAGACACTCGTAGAGAGAGATTGTAAGGTTCGAAGGTGGTCAGGGGCGCGAGAAAGAGAGAAAGAGACAGAATCGAAGAGAGAGAGAGAGAGAGAGAGAGAGAGAGAGAGTTCTAGGGTTAGGGTTCGAGTGTGAAAACGGCGAACATACCTCTAAGCTCCGTCTCTATCAGTGACTTATATACGAGTTGAGAAGTGTACCGTAGAAGTCACATACTCTGTTGGTTCGTCTTCAGGGTCCGCGTTCTTTCCTCTAACCCGCCTCTTTATTATCCGGATCCACTCGCTGGAATACTCGAAGTGAGAAGTCCACGTCACTCCTTAAGTTGGCATGTTTTGGATTTTAAGTGCACAGTGACATGCTGATGTGTCTACGATGCTTGAGTAGTGAGTAACAGAATCCGTCTTGCTTTGATCCTTTGGACTGCTACTCTACGAAGCTGCATTTAGGATGCTTCGAGGCTTCGACCTTCGAGGCTTCGAAGCAGCAGTCTTCGATCCAGCAGTTCTTCGATGCAGTTTGCTTCGAGGTCAACTACGAATTCAGCGACAGGTGGATTTCTCTGGACTTTTTCAACACTTAACAACACACATGTGATGCGTATGATAATTCTCATAATATTATGCATGATGAATAGTGTTGTGAGTGGAATTGAAATTACGTGTCCAGAACTTGATTTCTTTCAACCGTAATACCTGGTTTACATGTATGGCTACTGCATCACTACCATTCACCTCTCCATTTACCTTAGTAATGACTAAGTACTTCATCACACTACATCTTGTGGCAGAAATTGATCACTATGTTATAATAGCATCCAGTAAACCATGGTTTATCAAGTGCAATAACCCACTCATGAATGTAGAGTCTCCTCACAAATTTAGCAAAACTCACTCAGTGGAGGCCTCACCCTCTTACTCTCGAATCAGCATGTGAGCATGATTCAGGAACTAGAATTACACTGTTTGGTAAACTCATGGTCAACCGAATCTTACCACAACCTTGAGCCAACAATGATTTTCAGTTCAGCATAGATGACTTGAGAGACAAGATGGCCCTATTGAGAATCAAAACACACACTCTATCATTGTCTAATTTACAACACAGTATAGGTAGAGTTTGGAGTTTGATCGTTCAGATTGTCTGTGTGAGTTGTCTCTTTTCTTTTGCAGAGCATCAATTTTCAGTGCTTATTCATGATCCTTTTTACATGGATAGAGCTCAACACAGTATCTTTTTGAATCACGTGATCATAAAATTTAACCTCCAACTGTTACTCTAACAGAGACACAATCGAGGGGAATAGTGAGGACTCCCCCTAAGATAGGCAGTCAATCTATCATCTATTATTATTTTGCTTTTTTCACCTTGCCTTTTTCATGTGAAAGGTAGTAGCTCTTTTTAAGTAATAGGCTTTTTATGATTCTCAAATACTACAGTCTCAATCATCCTTTGAGCATTAAATCATTGAGGATCCTTTCCGTGCAAGCCAACAGTACCATGAGATACTATAGTTCCTGCTAGTTAATGAATGCAATGTCACACAGGTGATATTCACTCAGAATGAAGATGACAAGTAATAGGAATATCATTTAATTTAACCATAAAGGGAATTGCACTCATTTCACTCAAGACTTAAGCATTCATGACAGGTTGCACAAAAGACTTGAACCAGGTTCCGAGGTAGCAAGTTTCATCCATGTGATTTCTCACTTTCCCGCAGTAGACATGCATGAATCACACTTAGTTATTACTAATTTTCATGGAGACATAAACAGTCATTAACAGTGTCATACTTATGTTCATTCACAGGTAATTAGGTTGAAATGAAACACAAGACATGTTGTGAGACTTATGAATTTAAATCTAACATGCCAAGTTTTGTCAAAAGTTCATTGAACCTGGCTTCTTGCAATGGTTTAGTGAATATGTCGGCAAGTTGGTCATCAGTGGATATATACTCGAGGGAAATGTCTTTCTTCAGCACATGATCACGTATGAAGTGATGTCTGACCTCGATGTGCTTGGTTTTGGGATGCATAACAGGATTGTTAGAGATTGCAATGGTGCTTGTATTGTCACAGTACAGAGGCACAACCTTCAGATTAAACCCATAGTCTGAAAGTTGACTAGCCATCCAAAGCAACTGAGCACAACATCTTCCCGCAGCAATGTATTCAGCTTCAGCTGTGGAGGTTGAAACTGAATTCTGTTTCTTGCTAAACCAGGATACAAGTCTGTTGCCAAGAAGTTGGCATGTTCCACTTGTGCTCTTCCTATCAATCCTGCAGCCGGCAAAGTCTACATCTGAATATCCTCTCAGTTTGAAATCAGACTCTCTTGGATACCATAGTCCCAAATTTTCAGTTCCCTTTAGATAACGCATAATCCTCTTGACATGAGACAAGTGGGATTCCTTGGGATTAGCTTGGTATCTAGCACAGATGCATGTTGCAAATATTATGTCAGGTCTGCTTGCTGTTAGGTACAGCAAGGATCCAATCATGCTTCTGTATTTTGAGATATGTACTTCCTTGCCTGCTTTATCCATATCGAATTTGGCGTTTGTAGGAATGGGAGTTTTCATGTGAGTCACGTCAGTATCTCCTTGGTGTATTTGGTTTGACTGATAAAATCCCATCCTCCAACTGCTTGACCTCCAATCCAAGGAAGAATGAGAGTTCTCCCATCATACTCATTTCATATTCACTTTTCATTAGATGGGAGAAGTCTTCACATTGCTTTTTGTCCCTTGATCCGAAGATGATGTCACCCACATAAATTTGAACTATCAAGGGTGATCCTTTTCCTTCCTTGAGAAACAACATGGGGTCAATTTTGCCTTTTCTGAACTTGTTCTTGATCAGAAACTCTGACAATGTTTCATACCACGCTCTGGGAGCTTGTTTTAGTCCATATAGAGCCTTCTTCAGTTTGTATACCTTGTGCCCTTGGTTTGGCTCTAGAAATCCGGGTGGTTGTTCAACATAGACTTCTTCTTCGAGGTCTCCATTCAAGAAAGCACTCTTGACATCCATCTGATAAACTTTGAAGTCCTTGAATGCTGCATATGCTAAAAACATGCGAATGGCCTCCAGTCTAGCAACTGGTGCAAAGGTTTCATCATAGTCGATTCCTTCTTCTTGTCTGTATCCTTTTGCAACCAGTCTGGCCTTGTTTCTGATTACAACACCATCAGCATCAAGTTTATTTCTGAAAATCCATTTCACACCAATGACTTGCTGTGATCTGGGCCTGTTGACCAACTCCCATACTTTCTGTCTTTTGAACTGATTTAATTCTTCTTGCATCGCATCAATCCAATGGTGATCCTAAATTGCATCATCAACTGATTTTGGCTCCACTTGTGATAGGAAGCACATGTACAGATTTTCATGGAGTGTGGCAGCCCTTGTTTTAACTCGTGCAGCAGGATCTCCAATTATCAGTTCAGAAGGGTGGTCCTTTAACCTTCTCCTTGCCTTTGGAAGGTCTTCTCTTTCTTCATGATGAATGCCCAATTGCTCAATGTCAGGTTCTTGGGCAGGTAGAAGTGGCAGAGTCTGAACAGGTTGAATGTTAGAGTCATGGTTTTTTGTTGATTGTTGACTTGGTTCTGCAGCAACCGGTTCAGCTCTTTTGTCACGCCCCAATTTCCTTTCACTTGGAAATGGGTAGTGACTGCCCATGCCCGCACCCGAAGGGTCAAGGGGTTGGTGCAAGCACCTAAAAAGGACTTATGACACGGGTGCTATCCCAAACTTGTACAACCAGGCTGACATGCCATAGGGCATGCTCCTGCCCCCAAACCATGCACACAACCACAAATCAAACAATCCCTACATCCCAATTTATTACATTTGAAAGGGGCTCAAAGTTCATTACAACTCAATTGGGGAGAAACTCCCATCAAACCACAATGTGCTCTGTTTACAAAAAAAAAATCCAAACCATAAAACAGAAATCCACAAACAAAAACAATGAAACTAACATAGTCTTCCGCCTCAGTGGCCTACCACCACAGCTTTTTCACCTACAGCCTGTTAGACCCTGCAAAAGAACAGTTTATTGGAGGGGTGAGCAAACCATAGCTTAATAGGGTTCCAGTCTCCCTAGACCCATCCCACTCTACAATATGCATGACAAGTATATGCTTGTGCTTGTGTAGTGCCTAAAGCTAAAGCAGCAAACATCACCCAGTAACACACCATTTACTTGAGCCCACACTGGAGGGCAGAGGACACCCCGCCACCACGGCGACATGACATACCACATCCAGGCGAATGTTGCATGGTCACCAATGCAACATCTCCTCGGACGCCATACCTACCCTCAGGAATAGGTGCAGACTTAGCCCACCGTCGTGAGTGCTACATCGAGACTCAGGACCGCAGTCTTGGCCAAATCTCAAAGGGGTCCAATTGTTGTGCCTGGCCCATAACTCAGCTCAACCCACATGTATTTGGGTACTCAATCTGAATCAACAATTCAATCAGTTTCAGCAGTACAACTGAGCAACACATCTCAACTCAATACAACTCAGTAGTGCGACTCAACAAGCATATCTAAAACATATGATTATAACTCATCAATTCTCAATACATTCCAGTCCTCAAAACTCAGGTTATCAATTATCTCCTCAACAAATCTCAAACAAGATTCACACAGGCCAACATAGTCAGTTACAGAAAACATACACCAGCCACACAGGCTTAAAACCAAACACGCAACATACATCAGTCACACAGGTATATTATCAAACACATAATAGGCATAGACAATCCAACGATTTCCAGCCCAATCCTAAACATCAAAATCACAACCAATATGCCATTGAAGGCCAACATCCATATAGGAGATCATACCTATATGGATTTACATATATATAAGTATGTATAGACCACAGATACCCTAGGACAGAGAAGGATTAGGAAGAACAGAATCCCTACCTCAAGAACCCTGCACCCTTTTGCTTCCACGCCAAACGCCACCCAACCACGGAAGTCTCCTCAGCAACAAGGACCAGAACTCTCTCTCTCTCTCTCTCTCTGTATGTGACAGCTGCAAGGGTTTCAGGAAAAGAAGAACCCTAATCCTTAGAGGTCCACCTCTTTATATAATCACTATGACATCAAAACGATGCAGTTTCGATTAAATGAAGCCCAGCATCAAAACGACATAGTTTTGATACACACTACAACCTTCTAACATCCATATAGGACAAGATATCCATAATTTCAACATGGTTCTTTGGGAAGAAGTTACAAGGATCACAAAACCAAGCTAATGGAGGCTGCACGTGACAAAGGCCATTGTCACGGGCACCTCCAAATTCCCTAGGATTTTGCCCCAAGCCTTAAAACAACATCAGGAAGGTTCCTATGCAAAAATCACTCTCCCCGTGACAACCATTGTCGCGGGCACCTCCTTTTGGGCTCAAATTTTGCCTCAAGCTTCCTCATAATCATACAAGGTGTTATAGCCAATGTGTGTCGAAATAAAACTTCTCAAAACCCAAGAATTTGCTAACCCAAAAGGCAAAACTGCGATTAACTCCTCACGTCCCAGAACACGGGTCCTTACATCCTCTCCCCCTTAAAGACTTTTCGTCCTCGAAAAGAATGTGGAAATGAAAGAAAACAACAACCATAACCAATGAATAGACCTCTAACACAAATTAATACACTCCACATTGTCATGCAACGATGTCAAAAAAAATACTCTCAAGTACCTGCTTATGTTGATGATTGATGTTTGCCTTCCTCCCCTCCTTCAGGGTTGTTCGTCCTCAAACAGATCAGGGTAGTGAGCACGCATCTCAGCCTCACGTTCCCAAGTCTCTTCCTCCATACCTCAGTGTTGCCACAACACCCGAACCAACAGAATAGTCTTACCTCGCAGCTGCTTCTCCCGCCTATCCAAAATATGGATTGGTGCCTCAATAACTGTCACATCCTCCTCAATATCCAGAGTACTCCAATCCAACACTTGTGTGGGATCTGGATGATATTTCCGCAACTGGGATACATGGAAGACATTATGAACCCTGCTCAAGCTGGGAGGTAATGCCAACCTATAAGCAACAGGTCCAACTCTACTCAAAATCTCAAACGGTCCAATGTATTGAGGAGACAACTTGGATCCCTTTCCAAATCTTTTATGCCCCCTTCGTGGAGAAACACGAAGGAATACGTGGTCTCCCACCAAAAACTCCAACGGTCGGCGTCGGTGATCTACATAAGACTTTTGCCTGCTCTGAGCTGTAAAAAGGTGCTGCCTAATCAGCTGTACTTTTGCCGTAGCCTCTTGGACCAATTGAGGTCCCAACATAGCGGCCTCTCCAGCTTCTGCCCAACATAATGGAGACCGACAGTGTCTACATACAATGCTTCAAATGGGGCCATCCCAATAGAAGACTGGTAGCTGTTATTATAGGCAAACTCTACTAGAGGAAGGTGAGAAGCCCATGATCCGCCAAAATCAAGTACACAAGCTCTCAACAAGTCTTCCAATGTTTGAATGGTCCTCTCTGACTAACCATCAGTCTCAGGATGGAAAGCAGTACTCAGATTAAGTCGTGTTCCCAATGCTTCTTGCAAACCACCCCAAAACCGAGATGTAAACTGCATATCCCTATCTAAAACAATAGACAAAGGTACTCCATGCAATCGGACAATCTCATCAACATACAACTGGCTTAACGTGCCGATAGAGTCTCGCTCCCGAAGCGCCAAGAAATGGGCTGATTTAGTTAATCGGTCTACAATGACCCAAATCATATCCTTCCTCCCTGAAGTGGTAGGAAGTCCTGTCACAAAATCCATGGTAATATGCTCTCACTTCCACTCAGCCACAGGCGAAGGCTGCAATTGACCCGCAGGTCGTTGGTGCTCTACCTTAACTTGTTGACAAGTAAGGCACCTGGAAACAAACTCTGCTATACTCCTCTTCAGTCCCGACCACCAGAACTGTGCTCAAACGGCATGATACATCTTAGTTCCTCCTAGATGCACAGCTAAACGGGAATGATGAAACTCCCTCATCACATCCTCACGTAAGGAAGGCGGTACTATCAGACGCCCCTGAAATCTCAACTCATGCTCAACTCCTTCTGCTCAGTCCTCTGACAACTCACCGGCCTCTATCTGGGCCCGGATCACTTCACAGTCCACATCCCCCGACTGTCCATCACGGACACGTTGAGATAACTCTGGCATCACAGTGAGAGAACATAGGATTGCTTCTCCACTGCTAAAATCAGGCTATACCTGCTGCTAACTCCAGGTCATGCATTGGGTAATTTTGCTCATGGGGCTTCAGCTGTCGCGAGCCATATGCTATGACTTTGTGTTCCTGCATTAGAACACACCCCAGTCCAACTCGAGACGCATCACAATACACTTCAAATGGCACTCTCTCCTGTGGTAGTCTCAACACTGGTGCAGTTGTCAGACGAGTCTTCAATTCCTCAAAAGCTTCCTGACACTTAACCGTCCACTCAAATTTGGCTCCCTTCCGCGTAAGAGCTATCATTGGCGCTGCCAACCGAGAAAACCCTTTCACGAAGCGCCGGTAGTACCCCGCCAGACCCAAGAAACTGCGGATCTCAAAAACGTTCGTGGGCCTCTTCCAAGATGATACCGACTCAATCTTGGTTGGGTCCACTCTAACTCCTTCGGCGGATACCACATGTCCAAGAAAATGCACCTCTTGCATCCAGAAGTCGCACTTGCTAAATTTAGCATACAATTGATGATCTCGTAGTGTCTGCAACACCACGGTCAGGTGCTCCTCATGCTCAGTTCGGCTCTTAGAGTACACGAGAATGCCGTTAATAAATACCACCACGAAGGAATCTAGGTAGGGGGCAAATACCTGATTCATCAGATGCATGAACACTGCCGGTGCGTTCGTGAGCCCAAAAGGCATCACTAACCACTCATAGTGTCCTTATCTGCACCTGAATGCTATCTTAGGGATGTCTTCACTCCTGACCCTCAATTGATGATATCCCGAACGTAGATCAATCTTTGAGAACCATCGTGCTCCACTCAGCTGGCAAATAAATCATCGATCCATGGTAAAGGGTATTTGTTCTTTACCGTCACTTGATTCAACTTCCGGTAATCAATACAGAGTCGCAACGAACTGACTGTCTTCTTAGCAAACAAAACTAGTGCACCCCAAGGTGAGGTACTAGGGCGGATAAAACCTTTATCTCCAAGTTCCTTTATTTTCTTTTGAAGCTCCTGCAACTCGGCAGGTCCCATCCGGTATGCTACTTGAGAGATGGGTCCCACCCCTGGCAAAAGTTCAATCGTGAACTCAATACCTCTGTTTGGAGGAAACTCCAACAACTCCCTAGGAAACACATCCTGGAATTTCTCAGCAACATCCGGCCACACCCTTTTCTCTAAGTTACCTTCCTCCTCAAAGGTTAGAGTGGCAAGTCTATGGGTAATATTACCCCATAGCTCCCTCGTCGGTCCAGCTCTCCCAGCATTCTTATCCCATTCACCCACTAGGGTACAGGAAGATCCTGTGGGTGAAGTAAACGACACTCGTCGTCTATAACAATCAATCTTAGCCTGAAAGGCCATCAACCAGTCCATCCCTAGAATCAAACTAAAAGTTCTTATGGGCATCACGTACAAATCAAATGAGAGTTCAACATCTCCTATTGTAAGCACACACTCACGACATACTCGGTAGATCGACTCCACACCTCCCATTGGTGACTCGACCCTTAGAGGTCTATTAGTCCTCACACAATCAAGTCCAAGGCTCTCAACCAAGGACTCGGCAATCAGGGAGCACGATGCTCCGGTATCAAACAGTACAGCAACAATAGTGCGAGATATTAAAATAGTACCTCGAACTACCGAAGGTCCAGCTCCACCTTCCTCGGAGGGTGATGGTAAGTCCTCCCTCTTTGCTGGTGCTGAGGTAAGTGCGAACACTCTGCCTTGGCTTGCTCCACCATTGGCCTCGCTTGCCTTTCCTTTAGTTCCTGCTTGGAGTCCACTTGGACACCCCTCTGAACCTCCTTGTGGTTTCCTCTCCCCCTGTGATCTAGTATAACTGGAACTAGCCTGACTGGCTTGTCACGAATGTGCTGGCTTCGGAGCTGGGGCTTGAAATTGGGTCTCACCCCTGTTTCCTTGTGCTAAACTTCCAGCTCCCCGTCTGTTTCGTCTGCTGAAACACACTGTACTGATGTGTCCTATTTTCCCACAGTTATGACACTTCAAGTGCTGCTTGGGGCACTCACGTTCGACGTGCCCTGACTAGCCACAATAGGTACATCCGCTTAGGAAACTCCCAGCTGAGCCTCCCTGTCCTCCAAAATAACAGGATCTGGGTGGAGCCATTGAAGCTTGGCCCCTGTCCTTGGGAAGAGTCCCACTCCCAGGCTCAACCCTTTGTCTCTTGGCTTCCCCTCGCTTATCGCGCGTACTCTGTCCCAGCCGCTCCTGATGAGCCTGTCTTCCCTCTTCTAATCCTATCGCAACAATCTTTGCCGTGTCCACGACTTCAGCATAAGTCTTCAGTCGCAACATCTCTACTCCTTCAGGCCCCCCCTCGAGATTGCTTCTGGAGCAAACCAACTCAGCCCTCGGAAATCTCGCTCATACTCTGCCACGTAGCGTGATCCCTGCTTCAAACTACTGAACTCTTCCCGTTTCTGCCACCGCAACGACTCTGGGAAGAACTCCTCATGGAACAACTGGAGGAACTCATTCCAGGACATGGCCTCCATGTCCCGGCTTCCTGAAATGCTAAGCCACCATTCCAAGGCTTCCTCCTCCAACTGTCGGACTGCCAGCCTCACCTTGTCTTCCTCCCGGGGTCGGAGAAAGGAGAATACATGTTCGATCTGCCGCAGCCAATGCTCTGCTCCTAGAGGTTCAGCTCTTCCCTTGAACCTTGGTGGGTGTTCTTTTCGGAACCGTGTCACCACATCTTCCTCTTCCCGCCTCATGGCACTTCCTGCCTACGCGAAGGTTCTGCCTCACGGGGTGGAGAGGGTGGCACGGCCTGTCGTGCCATCATCTCCTGATGTACCTCATTTAGGATCTCCCCCCTGAGATCCTCACGCATTCCCTGTACGTTTTCACTTAAGGCCCGGACTTGGGCCATGATCCGCTCCAAGGGATCATCGCCCTCTACTCGTTGTTCTCTCTCCTGTCCAGCACGTGCAGAAGATTCATCTTCTACAGCTGGGTAGCTCAGGTTACTCTCCTAGGAGGCATAGTCTACATATTTTAAACAGAACTAGGGTTAGCATCTCTTAGGCTCTATACACCCTCATCCCTATGGGCCATGAGGTACTCAAGCAACTCTTCACATGTAAATATATAGGATAATCACTCAGAATTGCACACAACAATTTACAGCAACAATTTTCAGCAACAATAACATTCCAAATCATAACATTTATATTGAAATTAAACTAGTGCCCTAATGCCAATGCATGTATGCACCCCAACCCAAATGCAAATGTCCTACTCCTTGGTCTAACTACTTCTGAGTACACCCCAGAAAACCAGATAGGACCACGGTGATCAGGCGTGTCCTATACTACCTCCTAAAAGCCTCAAAAGCAATTATCCCTCCTCACTATCCTAAGTCCACTAGACCATGAATAGGCTATGATACCATATTGTCACACCCCAATTTCCTTTCACTTGGAAATGGGTAGTGACTGCCCACGCCCGCACCCGAAGGGTCAAGGGATTGGTGCAAGCACCTAAAAAGGACTTATGACACGGGTGCTATCCTAATCTTGTACAACCAGGCTGACATGCCACGGGGCATGCTCCTGCCCCCAAACCATGCACACAACCACAAATCAAACAATAACTACATCCCAATTTATTACACTTCAAAGGGGCTCAAAGTTCATTACAACTCAATTGGGGAGAAACTCCCATCAAACCACATTGTGCTCTGTTTACAAAAAAAAAAATCCAAACCATAAAACAGAAATCCACAAACAAAAACAATGAAACTAACATAGTGTTCCGCCTCAGTGGCCTACTACCACAGTTCTTTCACCTACCGCCTGCTAGACCCTACAAAAGAACAGTTTATTGGAGGGGTGAGCAAACCATAGCTCAATAGGGTTCCAGTCTCCCCAGACCCATCCCACTCTACAATATGCATGACAAGTGTATGCTTGTGCTTGTGTAGTGCCTAAAGCTAAAGCAGCAAACATCACCCAGTAACACACCATTTACCTGAGCCCACACTGGAGGGCAGAGGACACCCCGCCACCACGGCGACATGACATACCACATCCAGGTGAATGTTGCATGGTCACCAATGCAACATTTTCCACCCGAGTCAGATATGGCCATCACGTCCTCGGAAGCCATACCTACCCTCAGGAATAGGTGCAGACTTAGCCCACCGTCGTGAGTACTACATCGAGACTCAGGACCGCAGTCCTGGCCAAATCTCAAAGGGGTCAAGTTGTTGTGCATGGCCCATAACTCAGCTCAACCCACATGTATTTGGGTACTCAATCTGAATCAACAATTCAATCGGTTTCAGCAGTCCAACTCAGCAACACATCTCAACTCAATACAACTCAGTAGTGCGACTCAACAAGCATATCTAAAACATATGATTGTAACTCAGCAATTCTCAATACATTCCAGTCCTCAAAACTCAGGTTATCAATTATCTTCTCAACAAATCTCAAACAAGATTCACACAGGCCAACATAGTCCGTTACAGAAAACATACACCAGCCACACAGGCTTAAAACCAAACACGCAACATACATCAGTCACACAGGTATATTATCAAACACATAATAGGCATAGACAATCCAACGATTTCCAGCCCAATCCTAAACATCAAAATCACAACCAATATGCCATTGAAGGCCAACATCCATATAGGAGATCATACCTATATGGATTTACATATATATATAAGTATGTATAGACCATAAATACCCTAGGACAGAGAAGGATTAGAAAGAACAGAATCCCTACCTCAAGAACCCTGCACCCTTTTGCTTCCACGCCAAACGCCACCCAACCACAGAAATCCCCTCAGCAACAAGGACCAGAAACTCTCTCTCTCTCTCTCTCTCTCTCTCTGTATGTGACGGCTGCAAGGGTTTCAGGAGAAGAACCCTAATCCTTAGAGCTCCACCTCTTTATATAATCACTATGACATCAAAACGACGTAGTTTTGATTAAATGAAGCCTAGCATCAAAACGATGTAGTTTTGATACACACTATAACCTTCTAACATCCATATAGGACAAGATATCCATAATTTCAACATGGTTCTTTGGGAAGAAGTTACAAGGATCACAAAACCAAGCTAATGGAGGCTGCACGTGACAAAGGCCATTATCACGGGCACCTCCAAATTCCCTAGGATTTTGCTTCAACTAATGTTCGATTCTTTCTTTCAGCGACTCCATTTTGTTGTGGAGTTCTTGGTGCTGAGAAATTATGCTGGATACCATGTTTAGTACAAAACTCTAACATATCAGAAAATTCAAATTCCTTGCCATGATCGCTGCGAATGCATGTAATAGAAAGACTCTTAACATTTGTGACCCAATTGAAGAGTTCAACAAGATTATCAAATGTTTCAGTTTTGTTTTTGAGAAACATGACCCATGTGTATCTGGTATAGTCATCTACTACTGCAAGAAAGTATCGTGCACCAAATAAGGAAGACACATTTATTGGTCCACATAGGTCCATGTGCAGAAGTTCAAGAGGTTGTGTGATTGAGGTTTTATCTACACTCTTAAAGGAATGTTTAATCTGCTTACCCAGCTGACAATCCCTACACGGGTGTTCTTTCTCATAAACATGCTTGGCTAAGCCCTCAACCAAATCCAGAGATGCCAGTTTAGACATAGTCTTAAAATTTAAATGACCAAATCTCTTGTGCCATAACCAACTAATGTCAGGTGAAGCTTTGGACAGAAAATAAATTGGTTCAGTAGATTGAGCATTAGCAAAGACCAACTTGTAGACATTGCCTTGTCTATGCCCACTCAGTTTCACCTCTTTGGAGACAGGGTCCATAACTGTGCAGGTGTGTTGAGTGAACAAAACTTCATAACCCTTGTCACATAATTAACTTATGCTCAACAGGTTATGTTTAAGACCTTGAACAACTAGATACATTTTGAATTGAAATAGAACCATTAGAGAGAGTACCCTTACCAACAATCTTACCCTTTTTATTGTCCCCGAAAGTGACAGATGAAGCTACAACCTCCCTTACTTCACTCAATAAGGAGGCATCATCTGTCATGTGCACAAAACAGGCACTGTCAAGATACCACTGGCTGGAATTGATCTTTTGTTTTAGGTGGCTGCTTTCAGCTTCAGGTACCTGTTCCTGCACAATGAGTAACTAAGTCTTGGGGGGCCAATTAAGATTGGGCTTAGGGTAAATGAAAGCTGCAGTTGACACTTTAGGTTTCCAATAAGAAGAGGCATATTTAACTTTTCATGCTAATTTAGGTGATCCATCATTAGATTTGTTAGCAGGATTAACCTTCAGACTTTCTGCACGTTCTCCTTCCTTATTGTTATCTTTGGCAGCTTTATTAGGCACAGATTTGACAGTTTTCTTCACAGGTTTAGTCTTTAAGTCTTTTAAATGGGTAGCCTGTGTGTGCCTGGATTGTTTCTTCCTATCAGAGTTGTTGTCGCACTACAGATTTTTAGAGAAATTCAGCTGTTTAAGGTTTACCCTGATTTCTGTGGCAATCTCCTTCCTAAGATACTCAGGGTAGAGCCTGCACTGATAGGAGAGGTGTCCAACTTCACAATAAATGGGGCATCTGAGAGGTTTGGGTTGAACACTCTATCTCAAGGGTTTTGTTGGAGTGTTAAGAGGTTTCCTAGGTTTTCTCACATATCCTAGACCGTTCTTAACTCTACCACCAGAGACAAACTTAGGCTGGAAGGTAGTAGCCTTGCTGGATGAACCAGTCTCAAATATAGTAGTGTGTTTATTTGGTTTTGTCTCTGAAATAACTACACCCTTACCCTTGCATTGGGATGTAGAGGACAGGTTGACTGAAGTTTCAGCTTTCAGTTCTATCTTTGCACCTGCTGCATCACTGTCCTGAGATGCAACAGTACCCAGGTCGTTGAGTTCGGGTGTTACTGGTTTGGGTGGACTAGTAACAGCCATTGGTACCTCCTTTCCACAATCAAGGAGCACACTGCCAGTAGGAACAAAGCCACTATAACACTTGGTCTGCACAGGGTAAGTCTGGGCCTTGGCTATTTGGTCTTCAGAGAAACCTAGACCTAAGGCTAGACCTTTAACATCTGGAGTGGTCCTAAAGTGAGCTGTAATTTCAGCAGAATCTTGCCACTTTTGATTGATTTGTCTTTCCTTTTCCAGTTATGCTTTAGTTTCAGCTAGTTCCTTTTCAAGCCTATCGATGTCTTTATTAGCCATTTTTAGTTGTCCAGCTTTGTCCAAAAGATCATCGTGTGTGCTTCTCATCTCACTCACGTTAGCTCGTAATCTTCTCTTTGTTCTTTCATAATCATCTATAGAGTCTCTATATTCACATGAAAGCTGTTCTAGTTTAGAATAGTATCTTTCTTTGTCAGCTTTCATAGGGACAAATTGTTCCTCTATTTCTTTAAGTGCTCTATAGGTGTCTTTATATTCAATATAGAGATGTTCATAAGTTCTTACCTTGAGTGGAGGAGAGTGGTCAGCCATGAAGCAGATTAGACCTTTCTCTTTCTTCTCATCGTCAGAAGATTCCTCTTCTTCCTCAGTTTCACTGTTAAACTTGTTAGTGACAAGAGCCTTCTTCCTTTTGTCATCCTTCCTGCTTGAGGAGCCTTTGGTCTTCTTCTTCTGCTCAGCTGCCTCCTTTTTCTCCCTCTTCAGCTTATAACAGTTGGCAGCGAAGTGGCCGGGCTTGTTGCAGTGGTAGCATTACAACTTCTCCTTATCCTTTCCCTTAGAAAAAGAAGAGGATGACTGCCTTGCTTTCCTTCTGTAGTTCCCCCTTCTCTTCAGCAGTTTCTTGATAAAAACGCCACCTCTTAATCTGAGGCGTTATCTGATTCAAGCTCTTCAGCTTCATCTTCTTCTTCAGAAGATGATTCCCTTAATTCAGCAGCCGCCTTAAAGGCAACAGACTTCTCCTTTTTCTTGGAAGGGTTCTCAAAAGCCTCAAGTTCTTCTTTTTGCATCTCGAATGTCTTAAGGTCCCCATAAAGTGCTTCCAAGCCACAAGTCTTCCATTCCTTTAGCTAACGGATGGCTGATGTCTTTATCAACAGTCTCAAGGGTAGAGATCTCAGAAACTTGTCATTCTTGTCCTTCTGAGAGATCTCAACATTATAAGTCTTCATTCGTTGAATCAAACCTATGAACCTTTTATAGATACTTTCCAATGGTTCACATCTGACGGCTTCATACTCTTGCTTGAGCATGGAGATCTTGTTGTCCTGTATTTGCTCGTCTCCCTCGTAGATGAGACAGAGTTTGTCCCATACCTCTTTAGCAGTCTCAAGATCCTGCACATCCATGAACATATCATTGTCAAGTGCAGAGAAAAGTATGGCTTTTGCCTTGAAGCCGAGCTTTACTTTCCTCTGCTCCACCTTAGACCAACTGTCTGGGTCTTTTGTCATTAACCGACCTCTCTGCATAATCTTTGGAGTAAAAGGTCCGTTCTTTATTGTTTCCCAGAGATACGTGTCGAGCATGTCTAGGTGTGCTCTTATTCTCGCTTTCCATTTGGAAAAACGTGCAGGTGTGCACATAGGTACTTGGGAGGATGAGCTAGGCAGAATGTCATAGAAGTCTTCTTGTTCTTTCTTGTTGCTGCTAGTACTTGGTTCTTCCTGCTCCTGGTCTCCAGTCGCTCCTTCTTCTGGAGCACGACTGGCTTCAAGTTCCTCAATAGGAACTGGAGCTTGCTCGGGAGCTGGAGTTGCACTGCTGGAATCCATGTCGGCCATTTAGGGATCTCTACGTAGTTGTAGAACCGCTCTGATACCAATTGTAGGTCCCAAAGTGAGTCTAGAGGGGGGGGGGTGAATAGACTTTCTTCGTTTGCGGAAGCTAGACTGTTAGTTGGTTTTGGATTCCTCTATAGAAGACTATGATGGAGGTATTTATGGAGAAGAGGACAATAGTATTGTGAACGATAACGTGAGTGATAATGAACTATCAGACAAGACTGAGATAAGAGTAAATGCTCTTTTCTCAACAGATCTCAGTTGTGAAAGTGATGGTTTATGATAGATCGACGTGTGGAGGACAACACAGAGATTAGACTTAAAGGAAGTGCTAGATCTTTGATGAACAAGAGGTTCTTGGATAATCAGATGGATTACTCTTCTTCTTGGTTCAATGCGGCGCACAACACTTAGAAGGATTCTCTCAGAGACTCTCTCTCTTTCGTTGGAACTCTCTTAGTTGGTTCTGCAAAAATTATTGCTTTCAAGTATGTCAGAACCATTGTCTTGTGTTCTGTGTGTTTCCTTCTTTTGAGAGAGAGATTAAACTCTTGGTTTGTCGTTAAGTGAGTGAGAGATATATTTTTAAGGTCAAAGTGCTCGTGCGCCGTGTTGTCCATCCCGACAGCCTGACTTCCCGCCACTGAAAATGCAGAATGTCAGGGGATGGGTTAATCTGATCTGATTTGCAGATCAGATGCCCATACTGCGTATTTGGCATGCAGTCGATCTTGGCCGTTCATCCATAGATGGTAGTTGGCAGCAATTAATGTGTCATTAAATGCACTCAACTGCTCGGGACAGCGCATGCTTGCTGTACAAACCCTAGCTGACGATATCGCTAAGTGATTATGTTTAGGGTTGTAAGTCTGCCTCGGAGGTAGATGCCTCGTAGGTTCGGTGACTCGAAGATTTCAGTTAGAACCTGTTGGAAGTGGCGAAAGTTTGCTTCAGGCTTTACAGCGTTTCTGCGAGTCTACAACTCATATCTTCGAGTCTCCGAGGCTAGAGCTCAGGTTGGATTAGTCTTTTGTGTCGCTCTATTAACTGAAGTCTATGACTCTGCGAGTCTACGACTCTACGAGTCTGTGACTCTTCGAATGGCGCTTAGAGTGACTTCTTCATAGTCCGCCCAATCTACCTATTGTTATCGCTCCGAGTCTACAACCCTAGCTCTGCGGGTCTACGACCTTCGGGTCTCTTAGTTTACTAACTTTAACTAATTGGCTCTGAAAATCTTCGACTCTACAAGTCTTTCGTAGAGGCTTATAAACTGAGTTTCTGTATGGCTAAGACCCTTCAGCTATAACCCTCAGCCTTCGATCTCTAAGTCTGCAAGTTTGGCAATTTCTTTAGAATAACTGTATCCCTTGAGTCAACGACTCTACAACTCTACGACCCTTGAGTTACAGTTTTATTTGTTTGCCAGTCTTTATAGCACCGACTCTTCGACCTTCAACCTACGAGTTTACAAGTCCTGTTTTCTTAACAGTGTTCGAAAGCTTCAACTCTATGACTTTCAACCTACGAGTCTACGAGTCCTGTTTTCTTAACAGTGTTCGAAAGCTTCGACTCTACGACTCTACGAGTCTTCGAGTTTAGTGGCAGTTTAAGTTCTGTTAATTGATTTAAGTGTTTTTAGGGACTCTACAGTTCTACGGGCTACGAGTCTACGAGTCATTTTTCATTGGTTACCGTTCTTAAGAATTCTTTGACTCTATGAGTCTTCGAACTTATCGATGCTTGTAGTAATGCTCTCTTTTCCGTACTATGACTCTACGACCTTTGACCCTGGATCTACGAGTCGCAATGTTCTGTCACTATTTCGCCTTGAGTCTCCAGACCCTATTAGTCTACGAGCCTCTTGCCAATACGTCCTATGACAGTTTCACTTCTACGAACTTGACTCTTCGACCCTACGACCTTCGGTTCTTCGAGTCTCCAGACTTAGACTATATTTTGGCAGCTTCATCAAATCCTATATTCCCAACAAATAAGATGAGTCTAACCTCTTTGTCAAAAAGCATGGAATACATAGAACACAATATATATGATTCTAACATACTTTAAAGAAGTAACTTTTGAGAATCCACTTGAGAGTTCAACGTTAGAGAGAGAGACTATAAGAGAATGCAATCAAGAGTGTTGTGTGCCAAGTGAACAAAGAACAAGAACAATTTATCTGTGCACCAATCAAACTCTTGTTCATTGAAGATCAAGCACCACATTCGTGTCTGATCTCAGCGTTGTGTTTCCACAATCTTTATCTATCATAGAACATTCCTAAGCGGAGTCAATTTGTTCATATTGACATCCGTAAGAATATTCTCTTCACATCTAAGAACTGTTGCCTCTTATACATTTACTCTCTTCTCAGATTTTTTTGATAGCTAATAATCACTCATATTCCATATTCTCATTTTCTCCATAAATACTCGCATCATAGTTGTCCATAGAAGATTAAAAAACCATCTAATAGTCTAAGCTTCCGCGAAGAGAGTCTATTCACCCCCCCCCCCTCTAGACTCACTTTGGGACCTACATCATCAAGTCTACTCTTTACGTTGTTCATTCACAATCAACATCTATCTTAGAATATTCCAAACGGTGTCAATCTTTCAATATTGACATCCATAGGAATATTCATTCTAAATCTGAGATCTATCACATTTAGAGCATTTACTCTCATCTCATATATGTTTGATAGTCCATAAACACTCTTACACTTGATTGTCATCGTCTCCATTAATATCGCAGTATAGTCATCACTTGCATACCTCTACTAACTATCAATCATAAGCTTCCACGAAAAAAGTGTATTCATCCCCCCTTTAGACACACTTTGGGACCTATAATTGGTATCAGAGCAGTTTTACAACTCTATAGAGATCTCTAATGGCAGATATCGACTCCAATAACGTAGCTCCCGTTCTAGCTCCAGTTCCAGTTGAGGAACAACAACCCAGTCTAGCTCCAGTGATGGAACAGACTGGAGAGGAAGAGCAAGAACAACCAAGCACCAACAGCAGTAGTAAGAAAGAACAAGAAGACTTCTAAGATGTCCTCCCTGACTTATCCTCCCAAGTCCCCTTATATGCACACCTGCTCACTTTTCCAAATGGAAAGCTAGAATGAGAGCGCACCTTGACATGCTCGACACATTTCTCTGGGAAGTTATTTAGAAAGGACCTTACTCTCCCATGACAATGCAAAGAGGTCGCTTAACCACAAAAGACCCAAATAGTTGGTCCAAGGTAGAATAGAAAAAAGTAAAACTTGGCTATAAAGCAAAAGCCATTCTTCTCTTTGCGCTCGACAACAACATGGATGTGAAGGATCTTGACACGACTAAAGAAGTATGGGACAAACTTTGTCTCATCTACGAAGGAGATGAGCAGATTCAGGATAACAAGATTTCTATGCTCAAACAAGAGTATGAAGCCTTCAGATGTGAACTCAAGGAGTCCCTAGATAGCATCTACAAACAGTTCACTGGACTCATTCAACGGATGAAGTGCTACAACGTTGAGATCTCACGAAGGATAAAAATGACCAATTTTTGAGATCTTTACCGCTTGGACTACTGATAAAGACATCAGCCATCCATCAACTAAAGGAATGGAAAACTTGTGCCTTAGAAGCACTCTATGGAGACCTCATGACGTTTGAAATGTAAAAAGAAGAACTTGAGGCATTTGAGAACCCCTCTAAGAAAAAGGAGAAGTCTGTTGCATTCAAGGTTGCTGAACAGAGAGAATTATTCTGAAGAGGAAGAGGGAGAAGAAGAAGATCTTGATACAGATAACACCTCAGATCAAGAGGTAGATTTTCTTATCAATAAGGTGCTGAAGAGAAGGGGGAACTACATGAGGAAAGCTAAGCAGCGATCCTCTTACTACTCCAAGGGAAGGAGAAGTTGTAGTGTTATCATTGCAATAGACCCTGCTACTTTGTTGCCGACTACTATAAGTTGAAGAGGGAGAAGAAAGAGGGAGCAGAGCAGAAAAAGAAGACCAAAGGCTCCTCAAGTTCAAAGAAGGTTGACAAGAGGAAGAAGGCTCTTATCACTAACATATTCAACAGTAACACTGAGGAAGAAGAAGAATCCTCAGATGATTAGAAGAAGGCAAAGGGTCTCATCAACTTCATGGCTGACACCTCACCTCCACTCAAGGTAAGAACATATGATCAGCTCTACATTGAATTTGAAGATACTTATAGAGCGTATAAAGAAATGTAGAAACAATTTCTCCCTATGAAAGCCGATAAAGAAAGATATTATAAAAAAATGGTAAGGCTTTCATGTGAATACTGTGACACTATTGATGACTGTGAGAAAACTGAAAGAAGATTAAGAGTTAAAGTGAGTGATGTCATCATTGGATTTCGTCTGGGCCCATTTGGGGTGAGCACAAACTAGACCAATGGTGAGAAAATTTAGAGTCGCCACCAACTTTTTGGGGGGCAAGTTCGACCCCCCCCCTTAGTAGTAAAAAGATGTGGTCTGCTTTATCAAAAAGGGTTCGGGAGTAGTTACGTGTAGGAAGGATTCCCCCCTTAGCACCCCCCCCCCCTCTTCGGATCAATATAGGAGGAGGGGTTTTTTGCGCCAGGGGAGTTTAAAGGATTTTTTTTAGCTAAGTTATTTATTAAAGTATGTTGAAAATGGATACCCTAAATTAAAGGAACTAGAAGTTTTGGGTTTGCGTTTGAAAAAATCAAAAAGGGTTGGTTTTGGGTTTTTGGTTTTCTTGGGAAAGGTCAAAATGAAATACTTGGTTGGAAAATATGAAAAGTTTGAAAAATACTAAAAAACAATTACATCAATTATAAAAGAAAATAAAATTTTTTTTTTTTTTTTTTTTTTTTTTTTTCCTTTTCTTTTTTTCCCCCGCTTCTCCTCCCCCTTATAAACTTCACAATTACAATTTAACAGAAACGGAAATATAAAAAATGCTCAAAACAATTACATCAAATATAAATACAAATAAGCTACAAAACAAATAAAGAAATAGATGCAAAGTGAACTGACTTTGGCTTTGGATTGTGATAACGTGCATTTATGTCGTTATCCTAGACCTTATATAGGGTGTTTTAGCGTATGTTTTGTACCTATTTGCATGCTATTTTACACATATTTGCTCTAACCCCTAGGAAGACCCTGTTTGGTGTATAGTGGTACTTTTTGAGTGTTTTTCGCAGGTTTTGGAGCAACCTTTTCCCACACACCTTCGCTAGATCACTCCATACACTCAAGAGGAAGCTATAGGCAGAAGATGGAAGCAAAATGAAGGCAAAATCAAGCTGCACGTGAAAAGGCTTTCTCACGTGCAAGGATTTTGTTGCATGGATGCCTTCTACAACTCAAGAGGAAGCTTTGGAGCAAATTTGAGTCGAATTGGAGCTGCACGTGAAAAGGGTCTTCTCACATGCATTCTCACGTGCAGGCATTTTTGAGCTCCGAATGATGTGTTTTGTTGTTTTAATCATTTTCCTCTAAAGAACTGGGGTCAAATTTGGTGTAGTTTGAGTTTTATTTCGCCTAGAACGTCGAATAGTGTCACTAACCAAAACGACGTCGTTTTGGCTCCGACCACATTTATAATTAGGGCACACTTTTTGTAACCCTAATTTGGCCCACTAAATCCTATAAATAGGGGGCTTGGGAGGCATTGTAAATCATCTTGAGTGGGAGAATCTGATCTGAGTTCTGAAAAGAGCTGTAGCCGTTGCTAAAAGATCGGATTGTCCTTGGCAAGGAGTGATTTTGGGCAGTGACGCCGGAGTCGTTGGAGGCCGGAGTCCTGGTTCATCTTGGGGTCTTCCTTTATTGTCCTGAAATCTTGTAATCATGTTCGTTCTTGTAATTGTTATTGCTTTTGTCATGATTATGGAGTAGTTTTATTAGTCTAGGGGAGCAATGTAGCCCCCAATAAATTGTATTCAGTTTGGTTATGGTTGTTCAATAAAATAGAATTCAGTTCTTGTTTAATTCACTTTCTTGAATGGATATGCCTAGTTTATGCATAATTAGGTAATCTTAGCCCTTGTCTAGGGTGGAACACTAGTGAATTAGATTTAATATTGTATGATGGACCAAGTCTGCAACTATTAGATTGTTTATATACCTTGATCACTTTTATTCACATGGACCAAATGGGATGAAAGCCTTAAATCTATCTTAGCATGGACCAAATGTAAGATAGGTAGGAGATAATCAACATGAACATGAACTAGAACATAAATCAAGAACAAGAGCCATAACCAGACTATTACAATCGATTGGGTGGTAAACATTGTGACCCTAGATCCTTAATCACTGAAATTTCTATACCAATAGCTTGCCAACATTCTGATTTAATCATTTTTCGTTCAAACTATTTGTACAACAAAAATCAATTGTCCAGACATAAAATCAACTTATTAGCTTAGTGCTTGCTGCTTAACAGCATTAGCTACCTCCCTGTGGGTTCGACAACCGGAGTCTTAATACTCCATTTTATTACTTGACCAGTGCACTTGCTGCAAAACCTATAGACACAATTTATACGAGTCAGATTGGGACTCCGGCAGTGATATCGCTGGCGGGAGGAGGAAACTTCTAAAGACTGGTTGGTTGGACTTGGGCCGGAGATTGAACACCGCTGATTGGAGCTGCAAAATATGTGTCTCTCTTTTTGTTTTTTTTTTATTTGATTTTTTTTTGTTTTGATTTTTTGATTTTGGTATTGTTCTTGAAAAGAAAAGAAAACAGAATTGGGGGAATGAAAATGTGTTTCAGAATTTCTGGGTTTGAAATGGGGGAGAATGTATTATCACTGCAAAAAGGAATTAATATTTTATCTCTCTGCTGGGGATAAAATTTCACACGTTTCAGAATTTCTGATAGTGCAAACCAGTGCAAATAATATGTATGAATGTTGGTAGAGTGAAGAGAGAAGTGAGGAGAAAAGGAAAGAAAAAGAATTCGGATCTTATGTTTTTTGTTGGAAGGCAGGAGTTGGGCGAATTTGAGATGGAATGGCAGCAAATCTGGGCGTTCTTCTTTCTTTTTTTCTTTTTTTCTCTTTTCTACGGAACGTCCTCTTTTTCTGGGTGTGATCTCTGTTTTTTTTGTTTTGGGGCTGAACTCTTTTTTTCCTCTCTGTCGAACCTCTTCCTTTTCTGTCTCTTTTTTTCCGCCGAACTCTCTGTTTTTTCCTTTTTTTCTCTCTTCGTTTGCGCTGGGACGAGGCTGGGGTGTAATAATGGTAGCAGATTTTTCTCAACGATGAGGGGTCTCTCCTTTGCGCAGGGACAGAAGACTGTATTTTAAAGGGCTGGCAGAAATTTGGCTGGGCTGTCATTAATTGCAGCATTAAATGCTGTATTTATTGATTCCCTTATTTTCGTCCGGGTCTTGTGCATTGTCGGGTGGTTTGGCGACCTGCAGCTCGTGATTGCCTTTTTTAATTTGTATTTTAGCACATGTGACTGATAGGTCGTTGAAAAGCATCTTTGCCAGCAAATAAAACTCATCCCGTGAGCAGCCAGCGAGAGGGGCCAAACAGCGAAGGTCAAAGGGTCAGAGCATCGAAGTGTCGGCAGGTCGAAGTTTCGGTGGGTCAAAATTTCGGTGGGTCAAAAGTCAACGGTCAACGGGTCGAAGGCTTAAAGGCGTCGCAGGTCAAGGGTCGATGGTTCGCAGGTCATGGCGTCGTAAGTCGCATGTCGAAGGCGTTGCAGGTCAAGGCATCATAAGTTCCGAGGCCTTGCATCTTCACAGGGTTCGAAAGTCCGAAGGGGCGAGTCGTAGGTCGGAGTGTCGGCAGGTCGGAGGTTTACAGGCTTCAATGGTCAAGGGTCGAAGGGCCGAAGGGGCGAGTCGTAGGTCGGAGTGTCGGCAGCGGGGCTTCGAGGCTTCGAGGCTTCAAGGCTTCGATGCTTCGATGCTTCGATGCTTCGGGGCTTCGAGGCTTCGATGCTTCGGGGCTTCGAGGCTTCGAGGCTTCAAAGGTCAATGGGTCGAAGTGTCGGCAGGTCAACGGTCAACGGTCAACGGTCAACGGTCAACCCCGAAGTTGTTTTTTTTTTTTGTTTTTTTTGTTTTGTTTTGTTTTTTTGTTTCAACTTTTAATTACCTTTTTACCCTTACCCGTAATGCAAAAATGGACGACCTTTTAGGGATTTGTTTGGGAAGACCCGTATTCGCCTACATAAACATTTTGGAGAGTTTTGCATGATCACTTTTTTCGGGTAGTTTGACTAGGGACATTGACCGTCTTTTGGCAAGTTTGACTTTTTCCAACAAAAGTTGTTTTGGCCATAACTTCTTCATTTTAAGTCCGATTTGAGCTCAGTCAAGTGCGTTAGTCTCCAATTTTCATCCTCTATCACCTGGTGTTGGTTGGTCTTGGGGCACTTCAAGGACTTGTAGCAGAAGTCATTAATTTTGGACTTCCCCATTCGTGTAACTGTATCCATCTTGTGCAAATCGCAGGGAATCTCTAAGGACCTGTTCAACAAGGTATATGGCATGGGCAAAAAGGTATATACACCAAATGGGGTTAGTATGTCCAACCCGGACAAAATGGGGTCCAATAAGTGAAATGACAAGCACACACAATGACCTGTTAAACAAAGCTGCACAGCTAAAAATTGCTAATAAGGACATTGAATAGCTTGAGCAAGAACTAAAAGAAACTAAAGAAGAGCTAGAGAAGGAAAGACAAATTAGTATAAAGTGGCAAGACTCTGCTGAAATTGCAACCCACTTTAGAAATACTCCAGACATTAAGGGTCTAGCATTAGGACTAGGTTTTTCTGAGGATCAGGTAGCCAAGGCTCAGACCTACCCAGTGCAAACCAAGTGCCTTACTGGATTTCTTCTTGTAGGTAATGTGCAAATAGATTGTGGAAAGGAGGTTAAGATGGTTGCTACTAGTCCACCCAAACTAGTAGCACCCGAGCATAGAGATCAGGGTACTGTTATGTCTCAGGATAGTGATGTAATAGTTAAAAAGATAAAAATGAAAGCTAAACCTTGAAACCAATCCGTCCTCTACATCCCAATGCAAGGGTAAGGGTGTAGTAATTCAGGAGACAAACTCAAGTAGTTATTCTACTAAGTTTGAGATTGGCTCGTCTAGCAAGGTTACATCCTCCTAGCCCAAGTTCGTCTTTGGTGGATCTAAGAAAGGTCAAGGATATGAGGATAAACCTAGAAAGCCTCTTAGTACTCGAACCACACCCTTGAGACATAGTGTCCAACCCAAACATATGAGATGTCCCATCTGTACCGAAGTTGGAGACGTTTTCTATCAGTGCAGATTCTACCTTGATTATCTTAAGAATGGAGTGGCTAAAGAAATCAAGTTAAGTATTCAACAGTTAAACATATCTAACAATCTGTAAGGTTTTAACTCTTATAAGAAGAAACAAACTAGGCACACACAAGTTATCTCACCCAAGAAGTTAACGTCCAAACCTGTGAAGAAAATTTTCAAAATTGTGCCTGAGAAAGATGCCAAAAGAAAGAGTGAAAAAGGAGGGAGAGTCTAGTGTGAGCTCAAAGGATAACCTTTCTAACAAGCCAAATCCTGGATCACCTAAATTAGCATGGAAAGTAAAATCTGTTCCTTCTTAGTGGAAACTTAAATCATCAACTATAACTTTCACACCCTAAGCCCAATCAACATTGGCCCCCCAAGACTTAGTTTCTTGTAGTGCAGGAATAGGTATCGAAGTTGAAAGCATCCATAGGAAACAAAAGATTAATTCAGGCTAGTGGTACATTGACATTGCCTGTTCCATGCACATAACAGATGACGCCTCCTTGTTGAGTTAAGTAGGGGAGGTTGCCTCATCATCTGTAACATTCATGGACAATAAGAAAGGTAAGATTATTGGTAAGGGCACTCTCTCTAATGGCTCTATTTTAATTCATAATGTGTCTGTTGTTGAAGGTCTCAAACATAACCTGTTGAGCATAAGTCAATTGTGTGACAAAGATTATGAAGTATTGTTCACTAAGCACACCTGCATTGTTACAAATCTTGTCTTTAAATAGGTGAAGCTAAGCGAACATAGACAAGGAAATATCCATAAACTGGTCTTTGGTAATGCTTAATCTAATGAACCAATTTGCTTTTTGTCCAAAGCTTCACCTGACATTAGTTGGCTGTGGCACAAGAGATTTGTTCATTTAAATTTCAAGACTATGTCTAAACTTGCATCTTTTGATTTGTTGAGGGCTTATACAAGCATGTGTATGAGAAAGAACACCTATGTAGGGATTATCAGCTTGGTAAGCAAGTGAAACATTCTTTCAAGAGTGTTGATAAAACCTCATTCACACAGTCACTAGAACTTTTGTACATGGACATATGTGGACCTATTAATGTGTCCTCTCTATCTAGTGCAAGATACTTCCTTGCAATTGTAAATGATAACACCAGATACACATGGGTTATGTTTCTCAAAAATAAGACAGAAACATTTCAAAATCTTGTTGAACTCTTTAATTCGATAACTATTATCAAGAGTTTTTCTATTAAATGCATTAGAAGTAATCATGGCAAGGAATTTAAATTTTCTGATATGTTAGAGTTCTATGCTGAGCATGGTATCCAGCATAATTTCTTAGCTCCAAAAACTCCACAACAAAATGGAGTAGCTAAAAGAAAGAATCAGACTTTAGTTGAAGTAGCTAGAACCATGCTAACAGGAGCTCAGTTCCCAAAATCCCTATGGGCTGTAGCTGTTCCCACTGCATGTTATGTGTAAAACAGAACTCTAATAAGCAAACGAGCCATGAAAACACCTATGAGCTATGGAAGGGAAGGAGACCAAATATTGGTCACCTAAGGATCTTTTGGTGTACTTGCTATATTTTGAACAATGGCAAGGATCACTTGAATAAGTTTGATGCCATATCAGATGATGAATATCTTGTTGGATATTCCTCAAAAAGCAAGGCTTATCATGTATTTAATAGGAAAACTAAAATTGTTGAAGAATATATTCGTGTTTCTTTTGATGAGACTAACCATGGTATGCAAAAAGGAGACAAAAGTATAAATGAAGTGCAAGACACTATTGTGATTGAAGACACAAAAATAGACAATCAGACAACAGAACAAGTGGAAGAAGTGCCTAAACCTGATGTAACACGAGCTAAACTGGCTGTTGAAGAACAAATGCTAGAACTAGCAAAAAATCAAGACCATCAAATTCAGCTTGTTCAGTCTTAGCCACATCCACTAGCCCAAGAACTTGACATTGAGGAATTGGGCATTCATCACAAACAAGGAGAAGACCTTCCATAGGTAAGAAGAAGGCTGAAGGTCCACTCCTCTGAACTGATAATAGGAGATCCTATTGCACGTGACAAAACAAGGGTTCCACATTACATGAAAATATTTACATGTACTTCTTATCTCAAGTGGAGCCAAAATCAGTGGATGATGCAGTTTAGGATCACTATTAGATTGATCCTATGCAAGAAGAGTTAAATCAGTTCAAGAGATAGAGAGTATGGGAGTTAGTCAACATGCCTAGATTACAACAAGTCATTGGCGTGAAGTTGATATTCAGAAACAAGCTGGATGCTGATGGTGTTGTGATTAGAAACAAGGCCAGGCTGGTTGCAAAAAGATACAGATAAGAAGAAGACATTGATTATGATGAGACCTTTGTACCAGTTGGTAGACTGGAGGCCATCAGAATGTTCCTGGCATATGCAACATTCAAAAACTTCAAATTCTATCAAATGGACGTCAATAGTGCATTCATGAATGGAGACCTCCATGAAGAAGTTTATGTTGAATAATTCCCTAGATTTCTAGAGCCAAACCAAGAGCACAAAGTGTACAGATTGAAAAAGGCTTTATATGGACTGAAGCAAGCACCACAAGCTTGGTATGAAACCATGTCGGAGTTCTTAATTAAGAACAAGTTCAGAAAAGGCAAGATTGACCCAACTCTTTTTCTCAAGGAAGAAAAAGGATAATCCTTGATTGTGCAGATCTATGTTGATGATATCATCTTCGAATCAAGAGACAAGAAACAATGTGAAGGCTTCTCCCACGTGATAAAAAGTGAATATGAAATGAGTATGATGGGAGAACTATTGATCTTCCTTGGATTGGAGGTCAAGCAATTGAAGGATGTGATCTTTATCAGTCAAACCAAATACACAAAAGAAATTCTGAAGAAATTTAAGATAACTGATGCTTCTCACATGAAGACACCCATCCCTACAAATGTCAAGTTGGATATGGATGAAGCAGGCAAGGAGGTGGATATTACAAAGTACAGAAGCATGATTGGTTCCTTGCTGTATCTGATAGCAAGCAGACTTGACAATATGTTTGCCACATGCATCTGTGCGAGATACGAAGCAAATCCCAAGGAATCACACATGCTACATGTGTAAGGACCCGTATTTGAGGGGTCTTAGAGATAGCCTTGAGTTAGAGACCTTATTTTAACAAATGAATATCAGCACAATGATGTGCTCGTCAAATGGTGAATTTTGACTGTACTTGGACTAAATTTGGGATTTGAGGCCCTGAGGGGTATTTTTGGGATTTCACAAATAATTTTATATTCCCTTTTAAATTACCTGGGTTTGTATTTTGAGCTTTGGGCCTCCCTTCAAGGGAAGAAACCCAATATGAGAGAGAGTGGGCTGTTTTGCCTTTCTTCTTGGGTTTACTTAACCATTGGGCTGCACTTGGTCTTGGGCTTCTATTAAAAACAAAATAAAAAGAAATAAAATAGGAAAAAAAAGGGGAGAAACCAAACCCTACTGATTGTTGGCAGCCGACCCAGAGAGAGAGAGAGAGAGAGGGAGAGAAAGAGAGGGGATCTGCAAATTCCGGCCAAGGGAAAGGGGCCTGAGGCCTGAGGAAGAGAAGGAGAAGACGATCCGGAGGCTGGAAGGGAGATTTCCGGCAATCAAGGATCTTTTCTAATGGCTGGAAGCTAATTCCTGGAAAAATTCTTTTTCTGCAATACGAGGTAGGGATTTCAAGTTTTTCTCTAATTGCCGTCTCTCTCTTACAGATTTCTTGAATAAAATTTATGTGATGATCAGGGATGTTGAGAAGGGACCTTTTATATATATATTGAATTTCTAAATTCTACCTTTAGCCTATGGATGATCTGGGGTTTCTGTCTAAGTTTTTTCTAAATTTTTGAATTTCTGTGTGAGATTATTTATACTTTTGGGTTAGGGGTCATTTGTATACCCATTGTCTTGGGATTATGTAGATGAAAAGTTTTGGGAAAAACCCTGTATTTGGCTTGGCTAAGGCCTCTGGTATTGGGAAATCAAATGAGAGTGAGGCCAGAGTTGGATTTAGACCCGGTTTATGGGGTTAGAACCTCAATAACTTCTAAACTAAGACGAATTTGAGGTTGGTTCTTTAGGGAAAAATGATTAGAATGATAAAAGGGAGTTTTGGAACCTACACGTGAGAAAGCCTTTTTCACTTGCAGATTCATTCTTGCTCCAAATAGCCCCAAATTTTAGGTGGAGCTTCCTTAGAGGCATATGAGTTGAAATACCTCTGCACGTGAAAATGACCTTTTCACGTGCAACCTTGTTTTTGGCTAAAAATCGACCCTGAACCTTCTGGGATGGTTAGAATGATATTTAGAGTTAATTTGCCTTTGCACGTGACAATAGGTTGTCACGTGCAGCTTGTTTTGGGCTCCCTTTGAGGTGGATAAGCTTCCTTTGAAAGGTTGTTGATGATCCAGACTATGAGAGTGAGAAATGAGTGGACTTTAGGGACCATCGAGGGGTTAGGTGATGTTATGTGTAATGATTTGATTGTTCTGAGACTATCTGTTGTTTTACATTCTGAGTTGAGTTTTTGTATGCTAAATGAGTTGCATGTTTGTACTGTGTTTGTTGGGTTATGTTTATTGAGTTGTATATGTTGAAATGTGTATGTTGAGGACCCCGAAATGCGGGGAGTTAAGATAAGAACCCCAGAAACACGGGGAATTGAGCTGAGTATGGGACAGTCATTATACTGTACCCCTTGAGATGAGATTCACATTTGCCTGGTGTGGCATGTCACGTCGCCGTGGTGGCGGGGTGTCCTCTGCGCTCCTGTGCAGGCAGAGGTATGAAGCGTGTTTACTGGGTGATGATTATTGTTTTAGCTTAGGTCACTACACGAGCACATGCATCCACTTGACATGCATAGTTTTAGAGTGGGACGGGATTGGGGAGACTTGATCTCTACTGAGCTGTGGTGTGCTCACCCCTCCTATGAACTGTTCTTTATAGGACCTAGCAGGCGATAGGCGGAAGAGATGAGTGGTAGGCCGCTGGGGTTGCATGACCTTATATATATATACATTTGGTTATTTCGTTGTATTTGAGATTCTGTTTGCTTGAACTGTGTACCCTGGTTTTGTTATTGGGAGCTTGTTCCCTAGTGGGTTGTGAAAGAGCTTGAAACCTCTGAGCAATGTAATTGATGTTTTGGGTTATGAATACCGTATGTATGTATATTGTGGTGGTGTGGTTGGCATGGAAACAGGTACATGCCCCTTGGCATGTTGACAAGTGATACAGGGATAGGACAGCACCCGCGGTAGGTGTCCTCACTTTGGTGTTTACACCGAACCCTTGACCCTTCGGGTGCGGGCATGGGCAGTCATTACCCATTTCCAAAGGGGAAGGAAATTTGGGGCGTGACATTATGGTATCAGAGCCTTCATGGTCTAGTGGACTTAGGATAGTGGGGAGGGATAACTGCTTCCGAGACCCTTAGGAGGCCGTATAGGACACGCCTGATCACCGTGGTTCTATCTGGTTTTCTGGGGTGCACTCAGTGGTAGTTAGACCAAGGAGTAGGGCATTTGCATTTGGGATGGGGGTGCATACATGCATTGGCATTAGGGCACTAGCTTAATCATAATATGAGTGTCATGATTTGAAATGAGTAATTAATTTGAAATGAGCCTACAATGAATTGAAATGTGAATACTGTGGAATGTGTTGAGACATGCTGATTTGGGAAACTATGATGTGTTGAAAATTTTAAAGTATGAGATTGTAATATGTATGTTGAGATCCTGTGAACATGATGTGTATGCTTATGAGATGTTATTTGAGTACCTCATGGTCCTAGAGGTGAGGGTGTACTGAGCTTGAGAGATATTGATTCCAGCTCCACTTGTTTTTGAAATGTGTAGACAATGCCTCCTAGGAGAGTTACCCGGGCTACCCCAGCTGTAGAGGATGAGTCTTCTGCACGTGCCGGGCAAGAGGGAAGGCAGCAAACGGAGGGCGATGATCCCATGGAGCAGATCATGGCCCAAGTTAGGGCCTTGAGTGAAAATGTACAAGGCATGCGAGAGGATCTCAGGGGAGAGATTCGAGATGAGATTAGGCGGGAGATGATGGCACAGCAGACAGTGCTACCTTCTCCACCCCGTGAGACAGAGCCTCCACGTAGACAAGAGATACCGATGAGACGGGAGGAGGAAGATGTGGTGACCCGGTTCCGGAAGGAACAACCACCAAGGTTCAAGGGAGGAGCTGATCCTCTAGCGGCAGAGCATTGGCTGCGACAGATTGAGCACGTGTTCTCCTTTCTCCGACCCCGAGAGGAGGATAAAGTGAGGTTAGCAGTCAGGCAGTTGGAAGAGGAAGCCTTAGAGTGGTGGCTCAGCATTTCAGGTAGCCGGGACATGCAGACCTTGTCATGGGAGGAATTCCTTCAATTGTTCCATGAGGAGTAGTTCCCGGAGTCCTTGCGGTGGCAGAAACGGGAAGAGTTCAGTGGTTTGAAACAAAGATCACGCACTGTGTCTAAGTATGAGCGTGAATTCCGGGGACTGAGCCGGTTTGCCCCTGAGGCAATCTCTAGAGAGGACCTAAAGGCCCATAAGTTTACCATGGGACTCAGACCTGCCCTGAAGCAGAGGGTGGAGATGCTGCAGCTGAGGACCTATACGGAGGTCGTGGAGACAGCTAAGATTATGGAAAGAGGACTGGAGGAGGGTAAACAGGCTCATCAGGAGCGGCTAGCACAGAGTACGCGCGATAAGCAGGGAGACTCAAAGAGACCGAGAGTTGAGCTTGGAGGTGGCAGTTTTCCCAGGGACAAGGGCCAATCACCTATGGCTCCACGAAAGTCCCGTTACTCTGGAGGACCGGGGAACTCAGCTGGAGGTTTCCCACGTGAGTGTACTTGTTGTGGCCAAACTGGACACATGAAACGTGAGTGTCCCAAGCAGCACCTGCAGTGCCATAGCTGTGGGAAGACAGGACACCTTAGTACGGTGTGTTTCAGTAAGGGGAACGGCCGGGGCGCTGATGGATTCGCATCAGGAGGGAGGAGTGAGACCCACTTTCGGGCCCCAACTTCGAGGCGAGCACGTTCATGGCAGGCGAGTCAGGCTGGTTCTACACATGCAAGGCCACAGGGAGAGAAGCAACCACAAGGCGGTTCAGAGAATCGTCCAAGTAGACATCAGACAGGGATCAAAGGACAAACAGGAGAGGCTAGTAGCAGGGCAAGCCATGGCAGAGTATTCGCGCTCACTTCAGCCCCACCCGAGCGGGAGGAGTTGCCACCATCCTCCGAGGAAGGCGAAGCCGGACCTTCGGTGGTTCGAGGTACTATTTTGATATCTCGCACTATAGTTGCTGTCTTGTTTGATACCGGAGCTTCGTGCTCCTTGATTGCTAAGTCCTTGGTTGAGAGCCTTGGACTTGATTGTGTGAGGGCAGATAAGCCCCTGAGTGTTGAGTCACCTGTGGGAGGTACATCGACAATAAACCGAGTGTGTCGTGAGTGTATGCTTACGATAGGAGATGTTGAGGTCACATTTGATTTGTATGTGATGCCCATGAGGACCTTTGATTTGATTTTAGGGATGGACTGGTTAATGGCCTTCCAGGCTAAGATTGATTGTTATAGGCGGCGGGTGTCATTTATTTCACCCACAGGATTACCCTGTACCCTAGTAGGGGAATGGGATGAGAATGCCGGGAGGGCTGGACTGACGAGAGAGCTATGGGGTAATGTTACCCATAGACTTGCTACACTTACTTTTGAGGAGGAAGGTAATATTGAGAAACAAGCGTGGCCAGTTGTTGTTGAGAATTTTCAGGATGTGTTTCCTGGGGAGTTACTGAAGTTGCCTCCACACAGGAGTGTTGAGTTCACAATCGAGTTATTGCCAGGAGTGGGACCTATCTCACAAGTGGCATACCGGATGGGACCTGCCGAGTTGAGGGAGCTTCAAAAGCAAATAAAGGAGCTGGGAGATAAAAGTTTCATTCGCCCAAGTACATCACCTTGGGGTGCACCAGTCTTGTTTGCTAAAAAGGCAGACAGTTCACTACGACTCTGCATTGATTATCGAAAGCTGAACCAAGTGACGGTAAAGAACAAATACCCTTTGCCGAGAATTGATGACCTGTTTGACTAGCTGAGTGGGGCACAGTGGTTTTCAAAGATTGACTTGCGTTCTGGGTATCATCAGGTGAGGGTCAGGAGCGAGGATATTCCTAAGACTGCTTTCAGGTGTAGATATGGGCACTATGAGTGGTTAGTGATGCCTTTTGGGCTCACGAACGCACCGGCAGTGTTCATGCACTTGATGAATCAGGTATTTGCCCCGTACCTAGATACCTTTGTGGTGGTATTTATTGATGATATCCTTGTATACTCAAGGACCCGAGAGGAGCATGAGGAGCATTTGACTGTGGTGTTACAGACGCTCCGAGACCACCAGTTGTATGCAAAATTCAGCAAGTGCAACTTCTGGATGCAAGAGGTACATTTCCTTGGGCATGTGGTATCTGCCGAGGGAGTTAGAGTGGACCCAACCAAGATTGAATCTGTATCATCTTGGAAAAGGCCCACGAATGTTTTTGAGATCCGTAGTTTCTTGGGTCTAGCAGGATATTACAGGCGTTTCGTGGAAGGGTTCTCTCGGTTAGCAGCACCGATGACAGCCCTGACCCGAAAAGGAGTTAAATTTGAGTGGACAGACAAGTGTCAGTGAGCTTTTAAGGAATTGAAGACTCGTTTGACTACTGCACCAGTTTTGAGTCTACCACGAGATGGAGTGCCTCAAGAAGTGTATTGTGATGCATCCCGCGTTGGATTGGGGTGTGTTCTGATGCAGGAACACAAAGTCATAGCTTATGGCTCACGACAGCTTAAGCCCCATGAGCAGAATTACCCAACGCATGATCCGGAATTAGCAGCAGTTATCTTTGCCTTGAAGTCGTGGCAACATTACCTGCTGGGGGAGAAATTTGTGGTATACACCGACCACAAAAGCCTACAGTATATCTTCACCCAGAGGGATCTGAATTTGAGACAGAGGAGATGGGTGGAGTACTTGCAGATGTTTGACTTTACACTCTCCTACACACCTGGAAAGGAGAATGTTGTTGCAGATGCACTGAGTAGGAAGGGAAAAGCTGAGGTTTCCATGAGAGAATGGAAAATGATGGAACAGTTAGCGATCTTGCGCAGTACTGACCTGATTTTAGCAATGGGGAAGCAGTCCTATGTTCTATTGCTGTAATGCCAGAGTTATACCATCGTGTCCGTGAGGGATAGTTGGGGGACGTGGACTGTGAAGTGATCCGGGCCCAGATAGAGGCCGGTGAACTGTCTGGGGAATGGACGAAGGGACTGAACATGAGCTGAGATTTCAGGGGCGCTTGATAGTACCGTCCTGCTTACGCGAGGATGTGATGAGGGAGTTTCATCATTCCCGTTTGGCTGTGCATCCAGGAGGGACTAAGATGTATCATGCCGTGTGAGCACAGTTCTGGTGGCCAGGACTGAAGAGGTGTATAGCAGAGTTTGTTTCCAGGTGCCTTACTTATCAACAAGTAAAGGCAGAGCACCAATGACCTGCTGGTCAGTTACAGCCATTGCATGTGGCTGAGTGGAAGTGGGAGCTTATTACCATGGATTTTGTGACAGGACTTCCTACCACTTCTGGGAGGAAGGATATGATTTGGGTCATTGTAGACCGATTGACTAAATCGGCCCATTTCTTGGCTATTCGGGAGCGAGACTCCATTGGAACATTGAGCCAGCTGTATGTTGATGAGATTGTGCGATTCATGGAGTGCCTTTGTCTATCGTTTCAGACAGAGATGCACGATTCACTTCTCGGTTTTGGAATGGTTTGCAAGAGGCATTGGGGACGCGGCTTAATTTGAGTACTGCTTTCCATCCTGAGACTGATGGTCAGTCAGAGAGGACCATTCAAATGTTGGAAGACCTGTTAAGAGCTTGTGTGCTTGATTTTGGGGGATCATGGGCTTCTCACCTTCCTTTGGTAGAGTTTGCCTATAATAATAGTTACCAGGCTTCTATTGGGATGGCCCCATTTGAGGCATTGTATGGCAAACCTTGCTGATCTCCTTTATGTTGGGCAGAAGCTGGAGAGGCAGCTATGTTGGGACCTCAATTGGTCCAAGAGGCCACGGCAAAAGTCCAACTGATTAGGCAGCGCCTTCTTACGGCCCAGAGTGGACAAAAGTCTTATGCGGATCGCCGACGCAGACCACTGGAGTTTTTGGTTGGAGACCACGTGTTTCTTCGTGTTTCTCCACGGAGGGGGCATAAGAGATTTGGAAAGGGATCCAAGTTATCTCCACGATACATTGGACCGTTCGAGATTTTGAGTAGAATTGGACCCATTGCTTATAGGTCGGCATTACCTCCCAGTTTGAGCAGAGTTCATGATGTCTTCCATGTATCCCAGTTGCGGAAATACCATCCAGATCCCACACATGTGCTGGATTGGAGTACCCTGGATATTGGGGAGGACGTGACGATTGTTGAGGCACCAATCCGTATTTTGGATAGGCGCGTGAAGTAGCTACGAGGTAAGACTATTCCGTTGGTTCGGGTGTTGTGGAAACACCACGGTATGGAGGAAGAGACTTGGGAACGTGAGGCTGAGATGCGTGCTCACTACCCTGACCTGTTCGAGGACGAACAACCTTGAAGGGGGGGAGGAAGGCAAACATCAACATAGTCAGGTACTTGCCCAACTGGTTGTTTGATGCGTGTATTGATTTGTGTTAGTGGTCTATTCATTGGTTATGGTTGTTATTTCCTTTCATTCTGCATTTTCTTTCCGAGGACGAAAAGTCTTTAAGGGGGAGAGGATGTAAGGACCCGTATTTGAGGGGTCTTAGAGATAGCCTTGAGTTAGAGACCTTATTTTAACAAATGAATATCAGCACAATGATGTGCTCGTCAAATGGTGAATTTTGACTGTACTTGGACTAAATTTGGGATTTGAGGCCCTGAGGGGTATTTTTGGGATTTCACAAATAATTTTATATTCCCTTTTAAATTACCTGGGTTTGTATTTTGAGCTTTGAGCCTCCCTTCAAGGGAAAAAACCCAATATGAGAGAGAGTGGGCTGTTTTGCCTTTCTTCTTGGGTTTACTTAACCATTGGGCTGCACTTGGTCTTGGGCTTCTATTAAAAACAAAATAAAAAGAAATAAAATAAGAAAAAAAAAGGGAGAAACCAAACCCTACTGATTGTTGGCAGCCGACCCAGAGAGAGAGAGAGAGAGAGGGAGGGAGAGAAAGAGAGGGGATCTGCAAATTCCGGCCAAGGGAAAGGGGCCTGAGGCCTGAGGAAGAGAAGGAGAAGACGATCCGGAGGCTGGAAGGGAGATTTCCGGCAATCAAGGATCTTTTCTGATGGCTGGAAGCTAATTCCTGGAAAAATTCTTTTTCTGCAATACGAGGTAGGGATTTCAAGTTTTTCTCTAATTGCCATCTCTCTCTTACAGATTTCTAGAATAAAATTTATGTGATGATCTGGGATGTTGAGAAGGGACCTTTTATATATATATTGAATTTCTAAATTCTACCTTGAGCCTATGGATGATCTGGGGTTTCTGTCTGAGTTTTTTCTAAATTTCTGAATTTCTGTGTGAGATTATTTATACTTTTGGGTTAGGGGTCATTTGTATACCCATTGTCTTGGGATTATGTAGATGAAAAGTTTTGGGAAAAACCCTGTATTTGACTTGGCTAAGGCCTCTGGTATTGGGAAATCAAATGAGAGTGAGGCCAGAGTTGGATTTAGACCCGGTTTATGGGGTTAGAACCTCAATAACTTCTAAATTAAGGCGAATTTGAGGTTGGTTCTTTAGGGAAAAATGATTAGAATGATAAAAGGGAGTTTTGGAACTTGCACGTGAGAAAGCCTTTTTCACTTGCAGATTCATTCTTGCTCCAAATAGCCCCAAATTTTAGGTGGAGCTTCCTTAGAGGCATATGAGTTGAAATACCTCTGCACGTGAAAATGACCTTTTCACGTGCAACCTTGTTTTTGGCTAAAAATCGACCCTGAACCTTCTGGGATGGTTAGAATGATGTTTGGAGTTAATTTGCCTTTGCACGTGACAATAGGTTGTCACGTGCAGCTTGTTTTGGGCTCCCCTTGAGGTGGATAAGCTTCCTTTGAAAGGTTGTTGATGATCCAGACTATGAGAGTGAGAAATGAGTGGTCTTTAGGGACCATGAGGGGTTAGGTGATGTTATGTGTAATGATTTGATTGTTCTGAGACTATCTGTTGTTTTATATTCTAAGTTGAGTTTTTGTATTCTAAATGAGTTGCATGTTTGTACTGTGTTTGTTGGGTTATGTTTATTGAGTTGTATATGTTGAAATGTGTATGTTGAGGACCCCAGAAATGCGGGGAGTTGAGATAAGAACCCCAGAAACGCGGGGAATTGAGCTGAGTATGGGACAGTCATTATACTGTACCCCTTGAGATGAGATTCACATTTGCCTGGTGTGGCATGTCACGTCGCCGTGGTGGCGGGCTGTCCTCTGCCCTCCTGTGCAGGTAGAGGTATGAAGCGTGTTTACTGGGTGATGATTATTGTTTTAGCTTAGGTCACTACACGAGCACATGCATCCACTTGACATGCATAGTTTTAGAGTGGGACGGGATTGGGGAGACTTGATCCCTAGTGAGCTGTGGTGTGCTCACCCCTCCTATGAACTGTTCTTTGCAGGACCTAGCAGGCGATAGGCAGAAGAGCTGAGTGATAGGCCGCTGGGGCTGCATGACCTTATATATATATATACATTTGGTTATTTCATTGTATTTGAGATTCTGTTTGCTTGAACTGTGTACCCTAGTTTTGTTATTGGGAGCTTGTTTCCTAGTGGGTTGTAAAAGAGCTTGAAACCTCTGAGCAATGTAATTGATGTTTTGGGTTGTGAATACCGTATGTATGTATATTGTGGTGGTGTGGTTGGCATGGAAACAGGTACATGCCCCTTGGCATGTTGACAAGTGATACAGGGATAGGACAGCACCCGCGGTAGGTGTCCTCACTTTGGTGTTTACACCAAACCCTTGACCCTTCGGGTGCGGGCATGGGCAGTCATTACCCATTTCCAAAGGGGAAGGAAATTTGGGGCGTGACAACATGTCAAGAGGATTATATGGTATCTCAAGGGAATTGAAAATTTGAGGCTTTGGTATCCAAAGGAGTCTGATTTCAAACTGAGAGGATATTCAGATGCAGACTTTGCCGGTTGCAGGATTGATAGGAAGAGCACTAGTGGAACATGTCAACTTCTTGGCAACAGACTTGTATCCTTGTTTAGCAAGAAATAGAATTCAGCTTCAACCTCTACAACTGAAGCTGAATACATTGCTGCAGGAAGTTGTTGTGCTCAACTGCTATGGATGGCTAGCCAATTATCAGACTATGGATTCAATCTCAAGGTTATACCACTGTATTGCGACAACACAAGTGTCGTAGTAATATCCAACAATCCTGTCATGCACCCCAAAACCAAGCACATTGAAGTCAGACATCATTTCATTCGACATCATGTGCTGAAAAGGACATTTCCCTAGAGTATATATCCACTGATGATCAGCTTGCTGACATATTTACCAAATCACTGCAAGAAGCCAGGTTCAATGAACTTCTGACGAAACTCAGCATGCTAGATTTATCTTCTTAACTTCATTGCATGCCTTGTGTTTCATTTCAACTCTACTACCTATGCATGAACAATAGTATGACACTAATAATGCTCATTTAGTTTTTCCATAATACTTAGAGATGCCTAAGTGAGATTCACAACCTCTTACTACGGGTAATTGATAAACCACGTGGATGAGATTTGCTACCTTTAAACCTGAGCATAAGACATGTGTGATAGTTTCTCATGAATATTCATAAGTCAAAATAGTTGATTGAGTGCAATTCCATCTCTTATTCATTGATATGATATACCCATATCCATGCTATTCTTTTTGAGCATATATTACTTGTGTGGCACTACATTCATCAACTAGCAGGAACTATTTGTTGGTCCCTAGGAGCCTAGAAGGGGGTGAATAGGCTCTTATCAAAAACTCTTTACTCACTCTTTAATACAACACTTATCGCGTTAAGAGATTAAATCAATGCGGAAGATAACCAGATAGTGGAAGTATTTTGTTTTATTATCAACTGATAAGTACAACAAAATAGAACAAGATTAAAGCTTGTGAAGCTTTTCGATCTACCCTAACAACTCTCTTATACTCTGTTTACAGAAGACTCACACACGAGCCTTTATGATCTCTATGTGCTCTTGTACATACACACTTATATCAAACTCACGAACATCAACACTCTTCAATATAGAAGTGTTACAACATATATAGCACCATCCTTGAGAGACAACATTGGAACTTGTTCTTCCGAGCAATGTGCAGCATTGATTGTTCCTCGAAATTCTCTCTGCCTTGAATGCTACGGATATGGAGCTCAAGATCTTGGGTTTGTAAAACATAAGTATGTTTGCGAGTACCCAAGTGCAGTTAAAGTTGTGTCCACATATCTGTGTGATCCACGTGTAAGATGTTTTAGATTATCGATGAGTTTGTTTTACATCGGGACACAGTGAGCTGGTGACTTTGAATGTGAAGAGATAAGTTGAAGCAACGTCTACTTAATCCGACGTAAAGTTCCTTACTCTGTGTTAATGAAGCCCGGATCCTTACTCCATAACATTGGTTGCTTACTCTGTGTCAGTTTGGTACTGGAATCCTTATTCCGTGTCAACGCTTCCTTACTTCATATAAACGAGAAGTCCGGAGAGCTTACTCTGTATCAGTGCTTCCTTACTCTGCATGAGTTCCTTACTTCATATAAGTTGAAAGGACCGGATGGCTTACTCTGTATCAGCATATCCTTACTCCGCATGAGTAAAAGGTCGGATTCCTTACTTCGCATCTCTTTTCCTTACTCCGTGCGAATAAAGGACTCGGGTCCTTATTCCGCAAAAGTACTTCCTTACTCCGCATCTACGAAAGACTCAGATCCTTATTCCGTGTCTTCTTATCCTTAATCCGCTTGAGTGGAAGACTTAGCTTTTTACTCAGCGAAGACTATCTTTTACTCTGTGCGACTTGTAGACTTGGATTCTTACTCCGCATCTATTTGACTTAGTCCGTTTAAAGTGTTAGGCACAGATTCCTTCGTCCATAGCTTTAAGTGATTAGTCCGCACAGATGATCCTTATTCTGTATGAAGTATAGACTTGGTTATTTACCAAGTGTTTGACGACACCCACTCTTGTTCGGATCAGGATTATGTATCCTATCCTTAGCTTTGCTCTCACGAGTGTAGGTTTAGATTAAGATCATATCTTCTGCAATCACTTAAGATAAAACAACCAAAGTCTCAGATCAAAGTACATATGGTTTTATCCGCATCATCCAAATTCTGAGCTTGATCCAACACTATTGTATCTCATGGTATCATTGGATGAATTGAAATGTTCCAAAATGATTAAATGCTTTGAGGATGACTAAGATTGTAGTATTTGAGAATCTTAAAAAGCCTATTACTTAAAAGAGCCAACACCTTACACAAGAAAAGGCAAGGTGGAAAACGGCAAATCATGGAAAAAAAACAAAGAATTTAGATGTGTATATCTTAGGGGGAGTCCTCACTATTCCCCTCAATTGTTTTACTTTCAGAGTAATAGTTGGAGTATTATATCAATGTATCAAAAAAGAAAACTGTCTTGAGCTCTTTTAGTATGAAAAGTTCATGAAGAAGCCCTCACAAATTGTGCTTCACAAAAGAAAATGACAACTCACACAGAAAAGTAAATATTCATGCTCCAAACTCTATGTACTTGTTGTAAATTAGATAATGATAGAGCATGTGTACTGATTCTCAATAGGGCCATCCTGTGTCCAGTCATTTATAGTGAACAGAAAATCATTGCAGGATCAGGGTTTGTGTTAAGATTTGGATGACCATGAACATACCAAACAGTGTAATCCTAGTTCTTGAATCAAACTCACATGCTGATATGAGTGTGAGGCCTCTAATGAGTGAGTTTTGCTGAGACTTGTGAGTTGTGACTTATGAAACCAAGACTGAATTACCACACATGTCTAGCAATGGTTTACTGGATGCTATGTTAACATAGTGATTAATATCTTGCATAAAGATTTTTGTGATGATACCCTTACACATCGCTAAGTAGAATGGAAAAGTAAATGTGCATGAAACAGTTTCCATACATGTAATCCAGGTAATGTCATTGAAAGAATCCAAGTTTCCATGTGCTTGAGTAATTACAGCTTACAACACTATTCATCATGCATGATTTTATGTGATATATCATATGCTTCACATTCGTGTTGTGATGTCAAGGTCTATAGAAACCCATTCCAGTCACTGAATCCCAAATTGAATAGAGAATCAAATGCATCGAAGAGCTGCTACCTCGACGACTACTGCCTCAGAGATCCAAAGCTCAGAGAGTCAAAGCCTCGGCCAGGCACAACTTCGAAGCAACACAGTCCCATTAGTTAAAGAAGTTGAACTTTAGTGCACGCCCGTACTCATGCCTCGAAGACATGTGATAATGTGCATTTATGCCGTTATTTTAGTGTATATTTAGGGCATTAAAGAGCATGACTAGAGCTTAATTTACCCACATTTCATAGATATTTGCTCTAACCCCTTAGGAAGATACTGTTTGTTCTAGATGTGTGTTTTTGAGTTGTTTTGGTAGGTTTTTAGGTGATTCCTTCTCAAACAAATCAGCTAGATCATCTTGTCTACTCAAGATGAAGCTTGTGGCAAAATATGAGCTCAAAAGGAGGCATTTTGAAGGCTACAAGCGACAAGGCTGCAAGAGGCCTCTTCACATACTCAGTGCTGAGCAAGAATGTTTTGATTTATTTGACCATGAAGATGACTTTACCAATATCACATGTAGAAGGTAAAGTTGCTCCAAATGATTCTCTTTATCTCCCATAAAAATTTCAAAGTAAAAGGACAACAAAAGTTTTTGCACATGATATTGGGATTTGATTTTTTTGACCTAGTAGGAGGCTTCATATGATATCACGTGCAAAACAAACGTTTCTCCAAATGATGCCATCTACCTCTCAGAAACATTTTAGATCATTTGGAGGTGCACGTGATATGGCCATTGTCACGTGCATTATCACGTGCACCCATATTTTTGCACAATGGCCTTTGTTTTGTTATGCTGATGACTTTTCCCTAAAGACCCTTGTCCAAATTCTGCTTGGTTTGAGTGCTATTAAGGTTGGAAGGAAGAATGGATGTCACTTACCAAAACTACGCCGTTTTGATAAGTGACAATAGCTGGCGTTTAGGGCACACCTTATGCATGACCTGCAGCCCTATATAAAGGGGGAAACACATCTTTTCTAAAGGATATAACATCATAGGGGGATGCCTAGGGTTCTTCGTCCACCTTGGAGGAGAGGAGAGCAAGGCTAATGGCTAGAGAAAGGATTTCAGGGGCAGAACATGTTTTGCAAGAGCTGGACTTGAAGAGATCAAACACTACTGCATACTCTGGAGATTAGGGCTGGAGACAGTGACCATCTATCTCTACCCCCCTTTCTGTTCATGGGTTTGTGGATTATTATTGAGATTATTTTGATTATTATGAGTGTGTAATTCTCTTTTCTAGGGGAGCAATGTAGCCCCCTTATGTTGTTGTGACGATTTTATGAATTCTGGGTTTGTTAATTGTTAATTTCATGTTTTTATGAATCTGTTCTTCATCTTTTAATATCTAGGGTATACACCTGGGTTTTCTTAGCTTAGTCTAGGGTAGACATGAGATTCATGACATGCTTATGATTGGTGTGACCATTATCCTCTTGTATGTGTGATATACTGGCTGTGTATGCCACTGCTATGATCACCATTCAAGCAGTCAACACTTAGAAGGTTTGACAATGACCATTTGCAGTGCCTTGGTTAATATATACCATGATGTCATCAAACCAACTCCAAAGAACCATAAAATCAGTAGCAGCAGCATAGGGAGGTGAACTTGTGACCCAAGAACCTCAATCCCTTGGTATCAATTCTGAATTTCTGTTATCTAAAAATTACAAAAAACAAAATAAAAATTAGTTCTTAGTTTAAAAGTTTACTAGTTTACCAAAACAATTTAGAAAACATTAGTAAATCAGCGATTTGATCAGACTTTTATCCAAGCAATCTCTGTGGGTTCGACCCCTTACTTGCTACTACACTGTGGAAAGCATCTAGGGATTAAAAAATATTATTTGGCATGGATTTAAACGACATTAGCTAAACTCTGTTAGAGAGAGGTTAAAAATCTGTCTGTCAACATGTAAGCAAGTCACTGTACACTTAAATTCAAAATACACCGACATAGTGGTGACGTGCACTTTTGCCTTGAGTACACCAACAAATGGATTCGAAAGATAAAAAGTCAAGTCATAATAGAGAAAGATACAGATCCTGAAGACAAACCATCACCTCGCTTGGGGCTTCTTTGGTACACTTCCCTCCATCATATAAAAGCCACATTTAGAGGCAAAGGCTAGGTATGTTCATCACTTCTTACACCTTCGAACCCTAACCCTAGCTCTCTCTCTCTCTCTCTTCGACCCTTGTTTCTCTCTCTCTCTCTCTTTGCTCTGACCATCTTCGAACCGGACATCTCTCTCTTCATGTCTCTCTTTCTCTCTCTAACCTCATGGTAGGGCCAAGTTTGTAAGGACCCATATTTGAGGGGTTCTTGGAGTTAGCCTTGAGTAAGAGGCCTTGTTTTAGAGAATGAACATCAGCACAGTGATGTGCTCATCAAATGGGGAATTTTAACTATGCTTGGGCTCGATTCGGAGTTCGAGGCCCTGAGGGGTATTTTGGGAATTTCACATGAATTAAAATATCTCAATTAATATATATTTGAGTTTTATTTAAAATATGATTTGGGCTTAATTGTTGGGCTATAGAGCTTAGTGAAGTGGATTACAAAACCTTGGCCTTTGGGCTTATAGATGCTGGGCTTTAAACTAATCAAAACTACGTCGTTTTGATTATGTGGGAAAATATATAAAAACAAAAGGGCTTCAAAATTAGGGGATTCTCATTCCAAAACCCTAGCAGCCGTCACCCCTAGAGAGAGAGAGAGAGAGAGAGAGAGAGAGAGAGAGACATTGCCAGAGAGGGAGACTGCCGAAAAGAGGGAGACACGGCCTGAGACGGCGAGGATGATCCAAGGCCGGCGATCCAAGGTTCCTACGGTAGACGAGAGCCCGGAGACGTGATTGCTAGAATACAACGACCAATTATATTCTCGATTTTGAGGTAGGGAGTTCGTGTTCATATTCATGCTTTCCTCTGAAAATTCTGGGTTTATACCCTCTGATATGAATATTGAGAATTCCGGGTTTATACCCATTGTTGTGATTACTGAGTTTGCTGGGTACGGATCTGTTATGATCCTATTCAAGTTGATGTTGAGTTTATGCCCCCACATGCATATGATGATTGATTGTGAGGTTTCCAGTATATCTAGATAGTTAAAAGTGAATAAAATAATCTGGGATGGTCTGGATGGGTAGGTTGATATGAGGGACATAGCTGGAGTTGAAACCAGGCTATGTACCCTAACTTTAGAGTCTAATAACTCACAATTTAAAAAGAATTTGAGAGAGGTCTTTTAGAGAAAAGTGATTAAAACTGTTGGATCAAACCTAGAATTTGGATGATGCGGATCAAACCCAATGTAATTTGATTTAAGTTGTTTCATGTTTATTCTAAGTCTGTGCAGAAGATAAAACTTTAATCCGGACCTACTCCTGTAAGAGCAAAGTAAAGGACAGGATATATAATCCTGATCCGGATCATCATGAGTGTTGTCAAACACTTGGTAAATAACCAAGTCTTCATCCAGAGTAAGGACTCTCTCATACGAACTAATCACTTGTCAAAAGGACTAAGAAATCCGCGCTCTTATTGTTGTTTGGACTAAGTCATTTTATGCGGAATGAGAATCCGAGTCTACGCCTCGTACGGAGTAAGAGAGATTTATTGCGGAGAAAGAATTAAGTCTTTCACTCCAGCTGTCTAAAGAAAAGAAGATACGGACTAAGGAATCCGAGTCTTTCAGTCGAGCGGAGTAAGGATGACTGGTGCGGAGTAAGGACATTTGATGCGGAATAAGGAATCTGAATCATTACTCAAGCGGAGTAAGGAATCACTGATGCGGAATAAGGATTCCACATATCTACCTCATGCGGAGTAAGGAAGCGCTGACACGGAATAAGGATTTCAGGACTTCATGTACACGGAGTAAGCAATAACTAATGCGGAGTAAGGATCCGAACCTCATTAATACGGAGTAAGGAAATCTACACCGGACTAAAAGGACGCTACTTCAACTTATCAATACCGCATTTATGATATCAGCTCGCTGTGTTCCGATGTAAGACAAACTCATTGAAGATCTGAACTATCTTACACGTGGACCACTCGGAGATATGGATGCAGTCCCAAATGCAATTAGAATCAAGCAAAGTAATTTAATTCACTCATGTTTCCCATATTTTGAGCTCCACATCCGAAGCAGTTATAGCAGAAGCATTTTCCGAGAAGAACTTATTGTTTACCCAGTGCTCGGAAAATACAGTTCCAAGATAGATTCCTAGGATGTTTATATATATATGTAGTGTTGTACATTGAAAAAAAACGCGTACACATAAAAAGGAAAACTGATACGCGCATGAGAAAGGTTGTTGTACAAGAGCTTATAGAGATTATAAACGCCATTGTGTGTAATTGTAAAAGCCGAGTGCTAATGTAATCAGCTATAATTGCTGCTTATTTTGTTGTAATTATCATCTGATAATAAAGCAAAATACTTCCACTATCTGGTTATCTTCCGCACTGATTATATATCCTTTAACCAGATTGTGTTACACTTGTGTAAAAAGAGTTTTGATTTAAGCCTATTCTTCACCCCCCCCCCCCCCCCTCTAGGCTACCCGGAACCAACAAGTGGTATCGAACAAGTTCTATTTGTTCCAAGTAGAGATCCCACTCTTTCACTCTTACAAATGGCTGAAGAAAATAGCATGCTTTTCAACACTCACCTTAACTCCGGAGGTGCACAAGATCCCATTCCAAATCGAAGTAGTAGTGAAAATGTCAATCCACCTCAACCTGCTGCTACCGCTGCTGCACAACCACGGAGTTCTAGCTTCACTCTGACAAAGCCACCCAAGTTCACACCTGAGCTTTTCTCCCAGTGGAAAGCTCGCATGAGAATGTTCATGGTCTACTATGATCATCTCATGTGGCCATGTCTCCATCATGAGATATGCACTTCGATGACTATCGGAGAACATGGAGTCAGAAGACCGAAGACTGATGCCGAACTCACCAATGATGAAAGAGCCTGGCAGTGTGCCAAGGAAAAGGCTCTGGTATATATCACATCGTCTTTGGATTCCGAGGCTTTCACGGACGTCCAGGGCTGCACAACAGCAAAAGCTGTTTGGGATAAACTGACAATCCTCTATGAGGGAAGTCAGTCCCAAATGCAGAACGTTATCTGTACTCTCAGACAGAACTTTGAGAGTTTCAATCATAAACCAGGCGAATCACTCGTGAGCATCTATCGGAGATTCGGAAAGCTTATCTTGGAGCTAAAAACTGTCAATGAGCATTACTCTCAATCTCAGATCAATGACAAGTTCTTTCGCTCCTTACCGGATCGCTACTACTCCAAACAACTCCAGATGCAATCCGACAAGAACTGGCAGTATGTTCCCCTGGAAGAACTATATGGAGAGCTGCGGACTCATGAAGTCAGGTTTAAGTACTCTGACCGGGATGAGAAAATAGCTCAGAAAGAAAAGGGGGTAGCTCTCAAAGCTACAGAATGTTCAAACATACTGAGGAATGATGATATGGACGCGTCCAAGAATTCTGATTTTGACGAGGAGGAGGAGATAGCTCTTCTCGTCAAATCCTTTGAGCGATTCCAACGGAAAAGCAGAAAAGGATTTAGGAGACGCTCCTCATCATCTTTCCAAAGGAAGGAGCGACCGGAGTCCAGTTCCCAGGAATGCTACAACTGTGGGAAACTGGTTACTGGGCCAAGGACTGTAGATCCAAATCTAAAGTGGCCGAGAAAAGTGACAAGGTAACTCCTCGCCGCTCCACCTCAGACAACAGAGACAATAGCAAGAACAAGAGGAAGGCGTTCGTCACAAAATACGTCAGTGGCTAAGAAGAAGAGGAGGAATCCCCGGATGATGAGCCAACTCCCAAGCCGAACATCCACCTCATGGCAAATTTTGAGGTACCTTCCATCTCTGAGCTCATGAATAGATTGGAATCTCTTATTACTGAATGTGATCATGAAAAGAATGAGAGACTAATAATTACTCAAATGTACAAAGATATTGAAAGTCAGAATAAACGTCTTGAATTTACTATTACTAGACTTGAAAAAGACATAGCTGATTTCGAGAGGAAAAGAGGCATGGTATCATGATCTGTAAGGACCCGTACCTCGAGTTAGTCACAGTTTTGCCTTCTGAGTAGTTTTTCTAGATTTTGACCTAGTGAATGGGCTCAAATGAATTCACGTGCAAAAGGAAAGATGCTTAGAATGATGTCCTCTATCTACCACAGAAGTTTCAGGCCAAACGGACGTGTATGTGAGGTGCACGTGAAATGGGTCCATTTCACGTGCAAGTGTGGTTGTCTTCTACATGATGCAAGGAGGCTAGGGGTGAAGTTTGAGCGCATTTGGAGTGCATTTGGAGTTGCACGTGAATTGGGGAATTCACGTTCAAATTGGCGTGCAGCCATATTTTTGCATGGTTCCCTTGGTTTTGACATTCTAATGATCTTTCTCCAAATGACCATGCTGAAATTCTGAGTATTTTGGCCTATATGGGTGCGGCAAGGTGCTAACTTGTGTGATTAAAACTACATCGTTTTGATCCTAGGTTTACTTAATCAAAACTACGTCGTTTTGATGTGGGTAGTGTCTATATAATGAGGGCTTGAGTTTGAGTTTAGGGTTCTTGTGTTCTTCTTGCTTTGCTTTGCTGCCGAGAGAGAGAGAGAGAGAGAGAGAGAGAGGATCTCCGGGCAGTTGCCGTGGTGGTTCGCGTCGTTGGAAGGTGTCTAGCGTGGAGGTTGGGAAAAAAGTCTGAGGTAGGGGTTCTGTTCTTCCTAAATCCTCCTCTGTCCTAGGGTTCTAGGGAAGATTATGAATTATACCTGTTTATATATATATGTAAGCCATATAGGTGTGATCTCCTATATGGATGTTGGCCTTGAATGGCAGTTTTTGATGTACTCTGGTGTTGGATGGTGTGCATATTAAGTGTTCGATAAAATGCCTGTGTGGATATGTCTATGTGAATATGCCTAGTATGTGTTTGATAATATGCCTGTGTAGCTGGGTTTGTGGGTTTGTGAATGTATGCATGTTAAGCGTGTGGTAAAATACCTGTGAGACTCTGTATATCAAGTGTTTGATTTTATGCCTGATGGGCTGTGCGAACTAAGTGTTTGGTTTAATGCCTGTGTGACCTTGTATGCTGTGCTTGTGGAACCCGGTGGCTGTGGAAGCCCGGGACTGGAAATGTTAGCCCGTGTGGCTAAGCCTATATGGCCGTGGATATGTTAGCCCATGTGGCTAAGCCTATATGGCCGTGGATATGTTAGCCCGTGTGGCTAAGCCTATATGGCCGTGGATATGTTAGCCTGTGTGGCTAAGCCTATATGGCCGTGGATATGTTAGCCTATGAGGCTAAGCCTGAGTGGCTGTGGATATGTTAGCCTATATGGCTAAGCTTTGTATGGTTGTGGATATGTGTGTGCCATGTGAATGTGGAATACAACTTGTTTACATTTTATTGTCACTACACTGCACCTGTACACACTCATATAGACGCTAGGAGCATGGGATGGGTTGGGGAGACATGATCCCTACTGAGCTGTGGTCACTCATCCCTCCCTCTATGTTGTGTTTTCTTTCAGGAACATACAGGCGTTAGGAGGGACCCCAAGGTGGAAGACCTTATTTACTTTACTGTCTACCATTTATGTTAGTTTTATGGGAATTGATGTAACCCCAGGGGGGATGGATTGAAAAGAAGATTTTGTTGTAATAAAGACTGGTTTTGATTGTGGATTGCTTTTATGAACTTTACTTTCCTGAATGTATTGTGGATGTTTAAAATGTTATATTCGGGGTTTGCACCCTAACCCCTTTGCCCTCCGTGTGGGTACAAGGGGAGCCACGTACCGGTTTCCTCGGGTTGGAAATCCGGGGCGTGACAATATGGTATCAGAGCGTGGTCTAGTTGGCCTAGGGTAGTGGGCGGACTTGGTTATCCTAAGTCCTTTGGAGGTGCCTGGAGGGACATGCCTGATCAACATGGTCCTCTTTGAGCCTCCAAGGTGTGCTTAGGGTAGTCCAGTCTTGTGGTAGGATTTGCATGCATTGGCATTAGGGCACTAGTTGCATTTGCTGTGAATGTGTGCTAAACTGTGGATATGATTAAGTGAAATGTGCAACTCTGATTTGTTTGGCAATGCGTACTGAACTGTGAAATGTGATTGATACGATGTATGTGTGTAATGTCATGTGATAGTGGAATTGATCAGTGGGGTAGAGGTAGTGACGCGATAGATTATAAATTTGTTTTGACGTTGTGCTTCTTACTTCGTGTAGTAAGAATGCCGCCGAGGAGAGTGACACGTGCGTCCAGGGCAGTGGCTGATGAGTCATCTGCCCATGAGGGTCCGGGTGCGGGACCGTCCGTTGGAGGGCATGCGTTGTTGCTGTCACAGCTACGAGAAGGCATCCGACTGGAGGTACGAGAGCTACGGGAGGGACTCCGGCAGGAGGTTCGGGAGGAGGTGCGCCGTGAGATGGCAGCACAGCAGGTGGTACCACCACCACCACCACCGGTAGGAGAGCTGCCTCGTGAGCGTGAGAGTTCGCTGGGTGGTGTACCGACTCGTGCAGAGGATGACGTGGTGACACGGTTCCGAAAGGAACAACCTCCGCGATTCAAGGGGGAAGGTGATCCTGTGGTAGCTGAGTAGTGGTTGAGGCAGATCGAGCATGTGTTCTCCTTTCTCCTGCCCCGGGAAGAGGATAAGGTGCGCCGGCAATTCGGGGCACTGGAGGGGGATGCTTTGGAGTGGTGGACGAGTGTCGCAGGGGAGCCGTGCGGTGCAACTCATGCTTTGGGAGGAGTTCTTGCAACTCTTCCATGATGAGTTCTTCCCGGAATCGGTGAGATGGCGGAAGAGGGAGGAATTCGGCGGCTGAAGCAGGGGATCTAGGACGGTACCTGAGTATGAGCGGGAGTTCCTGGAGCTTGAGTAGGTTTGCTCTCCGAGATCGTGGCAAGGGAGGACCTGAAGGCCCACAAGTTCACCTTGGGTCTCGGGCCAGCCCCTAGGCGAGGGTGGCAATTCTACGCTTGAGGACCTATGCTCGAGGTTGTGGAGACGGCCCGTATAGCCGAGAGGGAGCCGGATGATGGGAGGCGGACCCATCAGGGTCGCCCGTTGCGGGGTGGGTTGGAGCGTGATTCCGGGTCCAAGCGGCCCAAGACTGAGGAAAGGGATAGCAGTTCTTTCCGCAGCCGGGGACAACCATCAGTGCCCCCAGGGAGGTCTAGCTTTGGCGGTAGCAGACAGGAAGGTCCGGTAGGAGGACTCCCCAATGATTGTCATTCTTTGTGGGGAGCAAGGCCACTTCAAGAGGGAGTGTCCCAAGAAGAAGCTGGCGATGCAATACGTGTGGACGAGAAGGCCATTTGAGCCGGGTTTGCCGGAGTAGCAACAAGGGAGTTGGAGGCATGGCATCCAGGCATGAGGAGTGACGCCCGTTTCCGTACACCAGCAGAGAGACCAGCTCGTCGCGCAGCAGGCTAGTTAGGCAAGATCGAGTCGGACCCGACCCCGGGGGAGGCCGGAGCGGCAAGAGACCGAAGCCGGAGGCAACCTTAGCGGGAAGCGTCCAGGTGAGTGAGCGACCGGTGGCACGGGCCAAGGAAGGGTGTTTGTGCTGGAGGCGACGTACTAGGAGGAGGCTGAGCTACCACCCCCACCAGCTGAGGGTGGAGCAGGACCATCGGTGGTTAGAGGTACCCTCTTGATTTCCTGTACATTAGCTTCTGTTCTTTTTGATACGAGTGCATCGTGTTCCTTCGCTGCTGAGCTTCTTATTGATGGCTTGGGGTTAGCTTGTGTGGAGGCCGCGAGGCCCCTAGTTGTGGAGTCTCCGGTGGGAGGCATGATTGAGGTACGGCGTGTGTGTCGTGACTGTGTGTTAGCCCTAGGAGAGGTGGAGCTGAGTTTTAACTTGCATGTAATGCCTTTGAGAACGTTTGACCTGATCTTGGGTATGGATTGGCTTATGGCTTTCCAGGCCAAGATAGATTGTTATCGGCGGCGTGTATCGTTCGTGGCACCTGCAGGGACCTCTTGCACCCTGCAGGGGGAGTGGGACTGCGAGGCGAGTCGGGCCGGGCCAGTGTTGGACCAGTGGGGTGCCATTACCCACAGGTTGGCAACCCTGACCTTTGCTGAGGAGGGTAAGGTGGAAAAGAGGGTGTAGCCCACTGTTGTGGACCAATTTCAGGATGTTTTCCCTGACCAGTTAAGGAGTTTACCTCCGCAGAGGAGTGTGGAGTTCACCATTGAGTTGGTGCCGGGAACGGGTCCGATTTCCCAAGTAGCGTATCGTATGGGGCCAGCGGAGTTAAGGGAGCTTCAGAGGCAAATCGAGGAGTTGGTGGGCCAGGGGTATATCAGACCGAGTACCTCACCTTGGGGGTGCTCCGATGCTCTTTGCTAAGAAGGCAGATGGCACGCTTCGTCTCTACATCGACTACAGGAAGCTAAATTCAGTGACTGTGAAGAACAAGTACCTGTTGCCTCGGATAGATGACCTGTTTGACCAATCGAGTGGGGCCCAATGGTTTTCCAAAATAGATTTACGGTCGGGGTATCACCAGCTCAGGGTTAGGGAGGAGGACATCCCTAAGACGGCTTTTCGGTGCAGGTATGGGCATTATGAGTGGGTAGTGATGCCTTTCGGGCTCACTAATGCGCCAGCGGTGTTCATGCATTTGATGAACCAGGTCTTTGCTCCCTACTTGGATTCGTTTGTGGTGGTGTTTATTGATGATATCTTGGTGTATTCCAAGACCGAGAAGGAGCATGTGGAGCACTTAGCAACAGTGTTGCAAACCTTGAGGGACCAACAGCTGTTTGCTAAGTTTAGCAAGTGTGAGTTTTGGCTGCAGGAGGTTCACTTTCTTGGCCATGTGGTGTCAGCTGAGGGAGTTAGGGTGGACCCAGCCAAGATTGAGGCTGTGGCATCGTGGGCGAGGCCAACCAACGTTTTTGAGATCCGTAGCTTTCTTGGCTTGGCGGGGTACTATCGTCGTTTTGTCGAAGGGTTCTCCCGTTTGGCAGCTCCTATGACAGCGTTGACTCGGAAGGGCGTGAAGTTTGATTGGACTGACAAGTGTCAGCAGGCGTTTGAGGCTCTCAAAACCCGTTTGACCACTGCACCAGTATTGAGGTTACCTCGGGAGGATATCCCATATGAGGTGTATTGTGATGCGTCCAGGGTTGGTTTGGGGTGTGTGCTTATGTAGGAGCATAGTGTGGTAGCTTATGGGTCAAGGCAGCTGAAGCCTCATGAGCAGAATTACCCTACCCATGATCTTGAGTTGGCGGCTGTCATCTTCGCCCTGAAGAGTTGGTAGCACTACCTCTTGGGGGAAAAGTTTGTAGTGTTCTCAGATCACAAGAGCCTTCAGTACATCTTTACTCAGAAGGACTTGAATTTGAGGCAAAGGAGATGGTTGGAGTATTTGCAGACCTTTGACTTTACGCTTGCCTATACCCCGGGCAAGGGTAATGTTGTGGCTGACGCGTTGAGTAGAAAAGGGAAAGCTGAGGTGGCCGTGAGAGAGTGGAAGCTGATGGAGTAGTTGGCAATGTTTCAGTTGCAGCCTGTTGTTCGTGATAGTGGGACAGTCCTGAGTCCTTTGGTGGTTGTGCCTGAGTTATACCAGCGCGTCCGGGAGGAACAGTTGGGTGACATTGAGTGTGAGGTTCTCCGTGCCCGTATTGAGGCTGGTGAGCTATCTGAGGACTGAACAGAGGGTCCTGAGCATGAGTTGTCATTTCAGGGGCGGTTGGTCGTGGCTTCTTCCCTCAGGGATGAGGTGATGAGGGAGTTTCACCAGTCTAGAGTTGCTGTGCATCCAGGGGGTACGAAGATGTACCATGCACTACGGGGACATTTTTGGTGGCCTGGGATGAAACGGGATGTGGCTGCCTTTGTTTCGCGGTGCCTCACGTGTCAGCAGGTAAAGGCTAAGCATCAGCGGCCGGCGGGCATGTTACAGCCATTGCCCATAGCGGAGTGGAAGTGGGACCACATAGCGATGGATTTTGTGACTGGTCTTCCACCCACCACAGGGAGGAAAGATATGATTTGGGTGATTGTGGATCGACTCACAAAGTCGGCCCATTTCCTGGCTGTTCACGAGCGGGACTCTATTGGGACCTTGAGTCAGCTGTACATGAACGAGATTGTGCGACTGCATGGAGTACCATCATCGGTTGTCTCTGACCGGGATTCGCGGTTCACTTCCCGTTTCTGGGCAGGTTTGCAGGAGGCTATGGGGACCAAACTTCACTTGAGTACAGCCTTTCACCCTGAGACTGACGGCCAGACAGAGAGGACGAATCAGACTTTGGAGGACATGTTACGGGCCTGTGTGTTAGATTTTGGGGGTTCGTGGGCAACTCACCTTCCTTTGGTGGAGTTTGCCTACAACAACAGTTATCAAGCATCCATTGGGATGGCTCCTTTTGAGGCGTTGTATGGACGGCCATATCGATCACCTTTGTGTTGGACCGAGGTGGGGGAGACAGCTCTTTTGGGACCACAGTTGGTTCAAGAGGCTACCGAGAAGGTTAAGTTGATTTGTAATGACCCGTGTGTAACCCGTGTGTAAGGAGTTAACCACAAACACCTTGGATGTTGGTACACAAGTTTAAGGTAAGAGATGAGCCCAAGAGGGGACTTTTGAGAGGTGCATGTGTCAAGCGATAGCGTACATTTATGCCCTAGGAAGATGCTATGCGTTTAAGGCGCGGTTTTAGCCGTTTTGGCTGATCTTGGAGCTCACTTTTGACCTAGTAGATGGCCTCAAACAATTGGCGTGCAAGAACAAAAGTTTCTTAGAATGAGGTCCTCTATCTACCACAGAAATTTCAGAGCATTTGGAGCTGCACGTGAATTCACCCATTTCACGTGCAAGCATATTTTTGCTTCTCGAGGCCTCTACAGATGCAAGGAGACTTGGGGTAAAGTTTGGGTGCATTTGGAGCTGCACGCCAATTGGGGAATTGGCGTGCAAATGGCGTGCAGGCTAGTTTTGCATGGTTCCCTTGGTTTTGACATTCTAAGGAACTTTCTCCAAAGGACCATGTTGAAATCTAAGTATTTTGGCCTATATGGGTGCGGAAAGGTTGTGACTTGTGTGATCAAAACTACGTCGTTTTGATCCTGGGATTCACTTAATCAAAACTACGTCGTTTTGATGTTGTGTTGTCTATATAAGGAGGAGAAGCCCCTCTGTTTTAGGTTTAGGGTTTGTTGCTTCACCACCGTCGCGAGAGAGAGAGAGAGGGAAGGAGAGCTCCCGGTTGCCGCCGGGCGTCTTGCGTGGGTGGTCGGTGCTTCGTGGGTGGACGGCGTTCGGCTTGGGATCAGACCGTTCTTCGTGTTGTTGCGTTTTTCCTTGAGGTAGGGATTCCGTTCTTCCTACATCCTCCTCTGTCCTAGGGTCCTAGGGCGGAATATTATATTATTTATATGTAAATTCATATAGGTGTGACCTCCTATATGAATGTTGGCCTTCAGTGGCTGTTGGTGTGATTACGTGGATTACATGCTATGTGTTCGATGAAATGCCCGTGTGAATATCGCCGTATGTATATGCCCATTACATGTTTGGTAATATGCCCGTGTGGCTGGATTTGTGGTTTAGTGTATGTATGTATGCTTGTGTGTCCGCTCTATTTTCCGAATGGTTGGGTTTGTGCGCTTGTGAATGGGTGCACACCAAGTGTTTGGTGGTATGCTTGAGTGACCATGTGTGTTGTGTGCTTGATCGTGGTATCGGCCCAAGAGGCGGTTAAAGAACTTTGCCCGAGAGGCGGTTAAATCACTTGGCCCGAAGAGGCGGTTAAATAACTTGGCCTGAAGAGGCGGTTAAATCACTTGTGTTTTGTGTGGTGGATAATTGTGACGACCGATGTGGTTTGTTATTGTTTGATGAGATTGTTGTAACACGTCACCGCACCCGTGCACATGCATGTAGCCGCTAGGAGCATGGGAAGGGTTGGGGAGACTTGATCCCTCCGGCCGTGGTTGCTCACCCCTCCTACCGTGTTTGCTTGTTTTCCGGGGACTTACAGGCGTTAGGTGGATACACCAAGGTGGAAGACCTTGTCCATTTTATTCTTCCATTTATGTTGTTTTCTTTTATGGGAATCGATGTAACCCAGTGGGGATGGGATTGGAAAGAATTCCGTTGTAATAAACTGGTTTGGAATATTTTTATGAATATTACATTCTTGAATGTGTTGTGGATGTTTGAAATGTAAAATTCTTGGTTTGTATCCTAACCCCTTTGCCCTCCGTGTGGGTAAAGGGAGTCACGTGCCGGTTTCCTCGGGTTGGAAACCGGGCGTGACAATATGGTATCGAGCATGGTCTAGTTGGCCTAGGGTAGTGGGCGGACTTGGTTATCTTTGAGTCCTTTGGAGGGCCCGGAGGGACATGCCCGATCACATGGTCCTCTTTGAGCCTCCAAGGTGTACTTAGGGTAGTCCAGTCTTGTGATAGGATTTGCATGCATTGGCTTAGGGCACTAGTTGCATTTCTTTGTGAATGTATGCTAAAGCGTGGATAAGATCACATGATTAAGTGAAATGTGCAACTACGATTTGTTTGGCAATGTGTCTGGATCGTGAACTGTGAAATGTGATTGGTGCAATGTATGTGTGTAATGTCATGTGTTAGTGAAATTGATAATGGGGTAGAGGTAGTCAACTTGTTAGTAGTCAAACGCGCTTCGACGTTTGTGCATCTTACTTCATGTAGTAAGAATGCCACCGAGGAGAGTGACACGTGCGTCCGGGGCAGTGGTCGATGAGTCATCTGCCCATGAGGGTCCGGGTGCGGGACCATCCGTTGGAGGGCATGCGTTGTTCCGGCACAGCTACAAGAAGGCATCCGGTGGAGGTACGAGAGCTACGGGAGGGACTCCGGCAAGACGTTCGGGAGGAGGTGCGCCGTGAGATGGCGGCACAGCAGGTGGTGCCCCACCACCACCACCACCGCGGCGAGCGCCTCGTGAGCGTGAGAGTTCGCCGGGTGGTGTACCGACCCGTGCAGAGGATGACGTGGTGACACGGTTCCGAAAGGAACAACCTCCGCGATTTAGGGGGGAAGATCCGTGGTACGAGCGGTGGTTGAGGCGATTGAGCATGTGTTCTCCTTTCTCCTGCCCGGGAGGAGGATAAAGTGCGGCCGGCAATCGGCGGCTAGAGGGGGACGCTTTGGAGTGGTGGACGAGTGTTGCGGGGAGCCGTGCGGTGCAACTCATGTTTTGGGAGGAGTTCTTGCAACTCTTCCAAGATGAGTTCTTCCGGAATCAGTGAGATGGCGAAGAGGGAAGAATTTGGCAGCAAGCAGGGATCCAAGACGGTACCCGAGTATGAGCGGGAGTTCGGAGATTGAGTAGGTTTGCTCCGAGTCGTGGTAAGGGAGGACCCGAAGGCCCACAAGTTCACCTTGGGTTCGGCCGCCCTTAGGGAGAGGGTGGCGATTCTACGCTTGAGGACCTATGCCGAGGCGTGGAGACGGCCCGTATAGCGGAGAGAGAGACCGGATGATGGGAGGCAGGCCCATCGGGGCGTCTTGCGAGTGGACCTGATCGAGATGCGGGGCCCAAGAGGCTAAGACGGAGGAGAGGGGATAGCAGTCTTTTTTCGCGTCGGGGTCGGACATCCGTGAACCCCGGGAGGTTCACCTTTGGCGGCGGAAGACAGGGTGGTCCAGCGGGAGTCTACCGAGCGGATGCCATGCTGGGAGAGCGGGGTCACTTCAAAGGGGAACCCCCAAAAAAGAACCCCCACCAAAGGGCCCCAAAAAGGACCAACACGCCAAAACGTCGGACGAGAGGGTCACTTGCGCCGGGTTCGGGGTGGCAACAGGGGAGCGGGGAGCATGGCACCCGGCGTGAGGAGTGATGCTAGCTTCCGTGCACCACCGAGAGACCACTCGTCGGTGGCAAAGCCGAGCGGGGATCCGGCCGACCCGACCCCGGGGAGGCCGGAGCGGCAGCGACCGAGGCCGGAGGCACCTAGCGGGAGCGTCCAGGGAGTGAGCCAACCGGGCACAGGCCAAGGAAGGGTGTTTGCGCTAGAGGCGACATACCAGGAGGAGGCCGAGTTACCACCCCCACCACCGAGGGTGGAGCGGACCATCGGTGGTAGAGGTACCCTCTTGATCTCCCGTACATTAGCTTCTTTCTTTTCGATACGGGTGCATCATGTTCGTTTGTTGTTGAGCTTGTAATAGACGGCTTGGGGTTGCTTTGTGTGGAGGCCGCGAGGCCCCTAGTTGTGGAGTCTCCGGTGGGAGGCATGATTGAGGTACGCGAGTGTGTCGTGGCCGTGTGTTAACCATAGGCAGGTGGAGCCGAGTTTTGACTTGCATGTGATGCCTTTGAGGACGTTCGACCCGATCTTGGGTATGGATTGGCTTATGGCTTTCCAGGCCAAGATAGATTGTTATCGGCGGCGTGTGACCTTCGTGACACTGCGGGGACCTCTTGCACCCTGCGGGGGAGTGGGATTGTGAGGCAGTCGGGCCGGGCCGGTGTTGGGCCGTGGGGTGCCATTACCCACGGGTAGCGCCCGACCTTGCCGAGGGGGGTAAGGTGGAAAGGAGGGTGTGGCCCTGTTGTGGACCAATTCGGGATGTTTTCCCGAAGAGTGAGGAGTTTGCCACCTAAGAGGAGTGTGGAGTTCACCATTGAGTTGGTACCGGGGACGGGTCCGATTTCCCAAGTAGCGTATCGTATGGGGCCAGCGAGTTGAGGGAGCTTCGAGGCAATCGAGGAGTTGGTGGGCCAGGGGTATATCGGACCAAGTACCTACCTTGGGGTGCTCCGGTGCTCTTTGCTAAAAGGCCGATGGCACGCCGTCTCTGCATCGACTACGGGAAGTCGAATTCGGTGGTCGTGAAGAACAAGTACCCGTTGCCTCGGATAGATGACGTTTGACCAATTGAGTGGGGCCCAGTGGTTTCCAAGATAGATTTACGGTCGGGGTATCACGCTCGGGGTTAGGGAGGAGGACATCCCTAAGACGGCTTTCCGGTGTAGGTATGGGCATTATGAGTGGGTAGTGATGCCTTTCGGGCTCACTAATGCGCCAGCAGTGTTCATGCATTTGATGAACCAAGTCTTTGCCCCATACTTAGACTCGTTCGTGGTGGTGTTTATCGACGATATCTTGGTGTATTCCAAGACCGAGAAGGAACATGTGGAGCACTTGGCAACGATGTTGCAAACCTTGAGGACCAGCATTGTTTGCTAAGTTTAGCAAGTGTGAGTTTTGGTGCAGGAGGTTCACTTTCTTGGCCATGTGGTGTCACCGAGGGAGTTAGGGTGGACCCGCCAAGATTGAGGCCGTGGCACTGGGCAAGGCCAACCAACGTTTTTGAGATCCGTAGTTTTCTTGGCTTGGCGGGGTACTATCGTCGTTTTGTAGAGGGGTTTCCCGTTTGGCGGCTCCTATGACAGCGTTGACTCGAAAGGGCGTGAAGTTTGATTGGACACAGTGCCGCGGCGTTTGAGACTCTCAAAACCCGTTTGACCACCGCACCTGTGTTGAGGTTGCCTAGGGAGGATATTCCATAGAGGTGTATTGTGATGCGTCCAGGGTTGGTTTGGGGTGTGTGCTTAGCGGGAGCACGGTGTGGTAGCTTATGGGCTCGAGCAAGCCTCATGAGCAGAATTATCCTACTCATGACCTTGAGTTAGCGGCGTCATCTTCGCCCCGAAGAGTTGGCAGCCTACCTCTTGGGGGAAAAGTTTGTGGTGTTCTCAGATCACAAGAGCCTTCAGACATCTTTACTCGAAGGACTTGAATTTGAGGCAAAGGAGATGGGTGGAGTATTTGCGGACCTTTGATTTTACTCTTGCCTATACCAAGGGCAAGGGTAATGTTGTGGCCGATGCATTGAGAGAAAAGGGAAAGCTGAGGTGGCCGTGAGAGAGTGGAAGGCGATGGAGCGGTTGGCATGTTGCGACTGCGCCTTGTTGTTCGTGATGGTGGGACAGTCCTGAGTCCTTTGGTGGTAGTGCTCGAGTTGTACCGGCGCGTCCGGGAGGGACAGTTGGGTGACTTGAGTGTGAGGTTCTCCGTGCCCGTATTGAGGCCGGGGAGCTATCGAGGCCGGACAGAGGGTCCCGAGCATGAGTTGTCATTTGGGGCGGTTGGTAGTAGCTTCTTCCCTCGGGGATGAGGTGATGCGGGAGTTTCACCGGCCTAGAGTTGTTGTGCATCCGGGGGTACGAAGATGTATCATGCGCCGGGCACATTTTTGGTGGCCCGGGATGAAATGCGATGTGGCCGCCTTTGTTTCGCGGTGCCTCACGTGTCGGCCGGTGAAGGCGAGCATCGGCGGCCGGCGGGCATGTTGCCCTTGCCCATAGCGGAGTGGAAGTGGGACCATATAGCGATGGATTTTGTGACCGGTCTTCCACCCACCACCGGGAGGAAGGATATGATTTGGGTAATTGTGGATCGACTCACAAAGTCGGCCCATTTCCGGGCTGTTCGCGAGCGGGACTCCATTGGGACCTTGAGTCACTGACATGAACGAGATTGTGAGCGCATGGCGTACCCTCATCGGTTGTCTCCCGGGATTCGAGGTTCACTTCCCGTTTCGGGGCAGGTTTGCGGCGGCTATGGGGACCAAGCTTCATCCGAGTACGGCCTTTCACCCCGAGCCGACGGTCGACCGAGCGGACGAACGGACCATGGAGGACATGTTGAGGGCTTGTGTGCTGATTTCGGGGTTCGTGGGCAACTCACCTTCCTTTGGTGGAGTTTGCCTACAACAACGCTTATCAGGCATCCATTGGGATGGCTCCTTTTGAGGCGTTTATGGACGGCCGTGTCGATCCCCTTTGTGTTGGACCGAGGTGGGGGAGACAGCCCTCTTGGGGCCACGGTTGGTTCAAGAGGCTCCGAGAAGGTCAAGTTGATTCGCCGCCTTTGTTGTCGCCTCGAGTCGGCGAAATCTTATGCGGATCACGGCGGCGACCTTTGGAGTTTTCTGTTGGTGATCATGTGTTCCTTCGTGTCTCTCCACGACGTGGACATCGACGGTTTGGGCGAGGTTCCAAGCTATCTCCGCGATTTATTGGTCCTTTTGAGATTCCGGATCGTGTAGGGCCCGTGGCCTACCGGTTAGCGTTACCACCGCGGCCGAGTCGAGTGCACAACGTGTTTCACGTGTCCCGATTGCGGAAGTATCACCCGACCCCACTCACGTGATTGATGGGGGACGTTGGACATTGAGGATGACATGTCCGTCATTGAGGCCCCTATTCGTATCCTCGATCGGCGAGAGAAGCTTTTGCGTGGTCGTGCTTATTCCTTTGGTTCGCGTGTGTGGCACACCGTGGCATGGAGGAGGGACATGGGAACGTGAGTCCGTGATGCGTGAGCGACCCGAGTTGTTCGAGGACGAACAATCTTAAGGGTGGAGGGGTGGCCGTTGGCTGGTGTATTTGTATTTCCTTTCGACTTTTGACTTTTAATTTATATTGAATGTGTTAATGAAATGTGCTTGTGATGGATATTTGTGACATGTGGATGTGTTTCCATAGATTGTGATGCATGTGGTTATGGACTGTGGTGGCACTATGTTATGTGCTATTGTGTACAATGTGCGGTGTATGACCCATTTGGGTGTTGTACTCGCCGTGTGGCAAATGGGTAGCTTGTGTTTGTTTTCCTCGTATGTCATTTCTTTTCGAGGACGAAAAGTCTTAAGGGGGAGAGGATGTAATGACCCTGTGTAACCCGTGTGTAAGGAGTTAACCACAAACACCTTGGATGTTGGTACACAAGTTTAAGGTAAGAGATGAGCCCAAGAGGGGACTTTTGAGAGGTGCATGTGTCAAGCGATAGCGTACATTTATGCCCTAGGAAGATGCTATGCGTTTTCAAGGCGTTTTAGTCTTTTTGGCTGATCTTGGAGCTCACTTTTGACCTAGTAGATGGCCTAAACAATTGGCGTGCAAGAACAAAAGTTTCTTAGAATGAGGTCCTCTATCTACCACAGAAATTTCAGAGCATTTGGAGCTGCACGTGAATTCACCCATTTCACGTGCAAGCTATTTTTGCTTCTCGGGCCTCTACAAGATGCAAGGAGACTTGGGGTAAAGTTTGGGTGCATTGACTGCACGCCAATTGGGGAATTGGCGTGCAAATTGGCGTGCGGGCATAGTTTTCCATGGTTCCCTTGGTTTTGACATTCTAAGGAACTTTCTCCAAAGGACCATGTTGAAATTCTAAGTATTTTGGCCTATATGGGTGCGGAAAGGTTGTGACTTGTGTGATCAAAACTACGTCGTTTTGATCCTGGGATTCACTTAATCAAAACTACGTCGTTTTGATGTCGTGTTGTCTATATAGGAGGAGAAGCCCCTCTGTTTTAGGTTTAGGGTTTGTTGCTTCACCACCGTCGCAGAGAGAGAGAGAGGGAAGGAGAGCTCCCGGTTCTGCCGGGCGTCTTGCGTGGGTGGTCGGTGCTTCGTGGGTGGACGCGTTCGGCTTGGGATCGGACCGTTCTTCGTGTTGTTGCGTTTTTCCTTGAGGTAGGGATTCTCCTTCTTCCTACATCCTCCTCTGTCCTAGGGTCCTAGGGCGAATATTATATTATTTATATGTAAATTCATATAGGTGTGACCTCCTATATGAATGTTGGCCTTCGATGGCATGTTGGTGTGATTCTCGTGGATTACATGCTATGTGTTCGATGAAATGCCCGTGTGAATATCGCCGTATGTATATGCCCATTACATGTTTGGTAATATGCCCGTGTGGCTGGATTTGTGGTTTAGTGTATGTATGTATGCTGTGTGTTCCGCCTCTATTTTCCCGAATGGTTGGGTTTGTGCGCTTGTGAATGGGTGCACACCAAGTGTTTGGTGGTATGCTTGAGTGACCATGTGTGTTGTGTGCTTGACTGTGGTATTGGCCTGAAGAGGCGGTTAAAGAACTTTGCCCGAGAGGCGGTTAAATCACTTGGCCTGAAGAGGCGGTTAAATAACTTGGCCTCGAAGAGGCGGTTAAATCACTTGTGTTTTGTGTGGTGGATAATTGTGACGACCGATGTGGTTTGTTATTGTTTGATGAGATTGTTGTAACACGTCACCGCACCCGTGCACATGCATGTAGCCGCTAGGAGCATGGGAAGGGTTGGGGAGACTTGATCCCTACGAGCCGTGGTTGCTCACCCCTCCTACCGTGTTTGCTTGTTTTCCAGGGACTTACGGGCGTTAGGTGGATACACCAAGGTGGAAGACCTTGTCCATTTTATTCTTCCATTTATGTTGTTTTCTTTTATGGGAACGATGTAACCCAGGTGGGGATGGGATTGGAAAGAATTCTGTTGTAATAAACTGGTTTGGAATATTTTTATGAATATTACATTCTTGAATGTGTTGTGGATGTTTGAAATGTAAAATTCTTGGTTTGTATCCTAACCCCTTTGCCCTCCGTGTGGGTAAAGGGAGTCACGTGCCGGTTTCCTCGGGTTGGAAACCGGCTAATGATTCGTCGGCGTTTGTTATCAGCTCAAAGTCGGCAGAAATCTTATACGGATCAGCGGCGGCGACCTTTGGAGTTTTCTGTTGGTGATCATGTGTTTCTTTGCGTTTCTCCACGTCGTGGACATCGACGGTTTGGGCGAGGTTCCAAGCTATCTCCGCAGTTTATTGGTCCTTTTGAGATTCTGGATCGTGTGGGGCCTGTAGCCTACCGCTTAGCGTTACCACCGCGGCTGAGTCGAGTGCACAATGTATTCCACGTGTCCCAGTTGCGGATGTATCACCCTGACCCCACTCATGTGATCGATTGGGGAACATTGGACATTGAGGATGACATGTCCGTTGTTGAGGCCCCTATCTGTATCCTCGATCGGCAAGAAAAGCTTTTGCGTGGTCGTGCTATTCCTTTGGTTCGCGTGCTGTGGCAGCACCGTGGCATTGAGGAGGAGACTTGGGAGCGTGAGTCCGTGATGCGTGAGCAGCACCCCGAATTGTTCGAGGACGAACAATCTTAAGCGTGGGAGGTGGCTGTTGGCCAAGCGATAGTGATGTGTTTTCTTGTATTTGTTGTGTATGATTTGGTGTATTGTCTTTTAGACATATGTTCATATTTGTGATGTGTTTTGAGGTGTATTTGTGACACACATGCGGATATGTGTTATATACATTATTGTGATGCATGTGGTTATGGATTATATGGATTATGGTGGTACCTTGTTATGTGTTATATACATTATTATATGCATGTGCTGTTATGTGCTGTGCGCGGTGTATGACCCATTTGGGTGTTGTGGCTCGTCGTGTGGCAAATGGGTAGCTTGAGTTTATTTTCCTCGTATGTCATTTCTTTTCGAGGACGAAAAGTCTTAAGGGGGAGAGGATGTAAGGACCCGTACCTCGAGTTAGTCACAGTTTTGCCTTCTGAGTAGTTTTTCTAGATTTTGACCTAGTGAATGGGCTCAAATGAATTCACGTGCAAAAGGAAAGATGCTTAGAATGATGTCCTCTATCTAGCACGAAGTTTCAGGCCAAACGGACGTGTATGTGAGGTGCACGTGAAATGGGTCCATTTCACGTGCAAGTGTGGTTGTCTTTACATGATGCAAGGAGGCTAGGGTGAAGTTTGAACGCATTTGGAGTGCTTTGGAGTTGCACGTGAATTGGGGAATTCACGTTCAAATTGGCGTGCAGCCATATTTTTGCATGGTTCCCTTGGTTTTGACATTCTAATGATCTTTCTCCAAAGGACCATGCTGAAATTCGAGTATTTTGCCTATATGGGTGCGGCAAGGTGCTAACTTGTGTGATCAAAACTACGTCGTTTTGATCCTGGGTTTACTTAATCAAAACTACGTCGTTTTGATGTGGGTAGTGTCTATATAATGAGGGCTTGAGTTTGAGTTTAGGGTTCTTGTGTTCTTCTTTCTTTGCAGCTTCGCCGAGAGAGAGAGAGAGAGAGAGAGAGAGAGAGAGAGAGGATCTCCGGGCAGTTGCCGTGGTGGTTCGCATCGTTGGAAGGTGTCTAGCGTGGAGGTTGGGACAAAAGTCTGAGGTAGGGGTTCTGTTCTTCCTAAATCCTCCTCTGTCCTAGGGTTCTAGGGCAGATTATGAATTATACCTGTTTATATATATATGTAATCCATATAGGTGTGATCTCCTATATGGATGTTGGCCTTGAATGGCAGTTTTTGATGTACTCTGGTGTTGGATGGTGTGCATATTAAGTGTTCGATAAAATGCCTGTGTGGATATGTCTGTGTGAATATGCCTAGTATGTGTTTGATAATATGCCTGTGTAGCTGGGTTTGTGGGTTTGTGAATGTATGCATGTTAAGCGTGCGGTAAAATACCTGTGAGACTCTGTATGTCAAGTGTTTGATTTTATGCCTGATGGGCTGTGCGAACTAAGTGTTTGGTTTAATGCCTGTGTGACCTTGTATGCTGTGCTTGTGGAACTCTGTGGCTGTGGAAGCCCGGGACTGGAAATGTTAGCCCGTGTGGCTAAGCCTATATGGCCGTGGATATGTTAGCCCGTGTGGCTAAGCCTATATGGCCGTGGATATGTTAGCCTGTATGGCTAAGCCTATATGGCCGTGGATATGTTAGCCCGTGTGGCTAAGCCTATATGGCCGTGGATATGTTAGCCTGTGTGGCTAAGCCTATATGGCCATGGATATGTTAGCCTATGAGGCTAAGCCTGAGTGGCTGTGGATATGTTAGCCTATATGGCTAAGCCTGTATGGCTGTGGATATGTGTGTGCCATGTGAATGTGGAATACAACTTGTTTACATTTTATTGTCACTACACTGCACCTGTACACACTCATGTAGACGCTAGGAGCATGGGATGGGTTGGGGAGACATGATCCCTACTGAGCTGTGGTCGCTCACCCCTCCCTCTATGTTGTGTTTTCTTTTAGGAACATACAGGCGTTAGGAGGGACCCCAAGGTGGAAGACCTTATTTACTTTACTGTCTACCATTTATGTTAGTTTTATGGGAATTGATGTAACCCCAGGGGGGATGGATTGAAAAGAAGATTTTGTTGTAATAAAGACTGGTTTGGATTGTGGATTGCTTTTATGAACTTTACTTTCCTGAATGTATTGTGGATGTTTAAAATGTTATATTCGGGGTTTGCACCCTAACCCCTTTGCCCTCCGTGTGGGTACAAGGGGAGTCACGTACCGGTTTCCTCGGGTTGGAAATCCGGGGCGTGACATGATCTAAGAGCTGAAAATCATCTGCTAAATACCAACCTATCAGGCCTAAAAGTTATTGTGAAAAGACTCGAGAATGAACTTGAACAGGAAAAGGAAATAAATCGTAAGTGGCTAAAATCCGGAGAAATAGCCTCTACCTTTAGGACTGACCCTGACAACATTCGAGTCAAACCTGGCCTAGGTTCCGAACCATCGACCTCCACACAGACTACTGAGTGTCCTCCGGACTTCACTTTGAAACTAACCAACTTATATCCTGTTAGTACATCTAAACCGTTGGATGGTTTCATTTCAGGTGGCACCATAGTTTATGACTCTGGAAGCGAGGCTGTTACTGCAGTTCCCGAAGCAGTAACACCCGTAACTAATGATGAAGGGAAGGCTGCTGCAGTTCAAGCCAAAACTGTAGCAACCAAAAAGAAAGGAAAGGCTAAGGCTAACGCATCTAGGGCCAAGAGCGCGTCACCCAAACACAATGGATTAGGCCATAGGGAACAGAGTAGAAAATCTGTAAAATCTAAGATACCTGTATCCCTTGTTTGTACTCCGTATTATAGTGTCTGTTCCATCTGTAGGGAAATAGACCATTATCAATATGAATGTTGGAGTTTGTCTGATAACTGGCTTTGTAATCAAGTTTCTTTCAATAAAGATCAGTTAAATAAAAAGGGTTCTTCGAGCAAGGCAAAATCTAAACCTCAAAGGAGTGTCTCTCCAAAGAAAACCCAAGTAAAAGTAACAGCTGAAACTAACAAATTAAGGTCAACCTGGAAAGCTAAAAATCCTAACAAAGTTAAATCCGGATCTGTTGACATTAATGTTGTTCCTTCTAACCGCCCGAAACAAGTTTGGGCACCAAAAGTGTAAACTGTTGTCTTTCAGGAGCATCTCTGGAATGCATTGTCAGATCACTTGAAGTTAAAGATCAATCAAAGCAAGTAGATCCTCGATAGTGGATGCTCCGGATATATGACGGGTGATCAGACTCTACTTGTTGAAGTAAATGACAAACGAGGTCCATCCATTTCATATGGTGACAACAGCAAAGGTAAGACTGTCGGGTATGGCACTTTAACCAATGGATGTGTATCAATCACTAGAGAGTTGCACTAGTCAAAGGTTTGAAGCATAATTTGCTTAGTGTCAGTAATTTATGTGACAAAGGATTTACCGTTTCCTTTATGTCCAACACCTGCACAGTAAGGGAAAACATATCCGGAGATGTTAAGTTATCCGGATCAAGAGATGGGGACATATACTCAGTGGTCTTAAGAAATAATTCTTCTGACCCTGTATGCTTCCTCACTACAGTATCAGATGAAGATAGTTGGCTATGGCACAAGTGATGCGCACATTTAAACTTTAAGACCTTGTCTAAGTTAGTGTCACTCGATTTTGTCACTGGTCTACCTAAACACAAATAATCCAGAGACACTCTCTGTCGAGAATGCCAACTTAGCAAACAGACCAAACATAACTTTAAGAGCAAATCAGTTAATTCAATAACTGCTCCTCTACAACTTCTTCATATGGACCTCTGTGGTCCCATTTCTGTTCCTTCACTAGCTGGCGCGAGATATACCCTTGTGGTTATCGATGATTTCACCAGGTACACATGAGTGATGTTCCTGAAATCTAAGGATCAAACCTTTGAGCATCTTGTAGATCTTTTCAACTGGATAAGCAATTCACAAGGATTGAGTATTAAATGCATCAAGAGTGATCATGGTACACAATTTGATTTCTCAGATATGAGATCATATTGTTCTGAACAGGGCATTCAGCATGACTTCTCTGCACCCAAAACTCCACAACAAAATGGGGTAGCTAAGCGTAAGAATCACACTTTAGTCGAGGCTGGCAAATCTATGTTAGCAGGGGCAAAGCTTCCTCTCAGTCTATGCGCCAGGGACAAAGCTTCCTCTCAGTCTATGGGCTGAAGCTGTGTCTACTGCCTGCTATGTTCAGAATAGGACTCTAATAAATAAATCTACCATGGAAATACCCTATGAGATGTGGAGAGGACGAAAGCCTTCAATTTCACATTTCAGAGCTTTTGGGTGTACTTGCTATATATTGAACAACGGCAAAGAACCCCGAAATAAATTTGAACCAAAATCTGATGATGGGATTTTTGTCGGGTACTCATTACATAGTATGTCACGCCCCGGATTTCCAACCCGAGGAAACCGGTACGTGACTCCCCTTTTTACCCACACGGAGGGCAAAGGGGTTAGGATACAAATCAAGAATTTAACATTTTAAACATTCACAACACATTCAAGAAAAATAAAGTCCATCAAAGCAGTCCACAAACCAAAACAGTCTTTATTACAAAGTCCTCTTTTTAATCCATCCCCATTGGGGTTACATCAGTTCCCATAAAAATAACATAAACAGTAAAGTAAATAAGGTCTTCCACCTTGGGGTCCCACCTAACGCCTGTAGGTTCCTGTAAGGAAAACAACATGGTAGGAGGGGTGAGCAACCACAGCTCAGTAGGGATCATGTCTCCCCAACCCATCCCATGCACCTAACATCTACATGCCTTGTCTACAAGTGCTGTGTCGTGATACAATTATTCCACCAGATATAATTACAGGCTATAGCAGCAAATACAATCATACACAGGCTGGTACAAAAACACTCCCGGGCTTCCACAGCCACCGGGTTCCAAGAACAGTCCCGGGCTTCCACAGCCACCGGGTTCCACAAAATAGTCCCGGGCTTCCACAGCCACCAGGTTCCACAAAACAGTCCCGGGCTTCCACAGCCACCGGGTTCCACAAAACAGTCCCCGGGCTGCCACCAGGGTGTACAAGCAAACACGCAGCACACATGGCCATACAGGCATAACATCAAACACTTAGTATGCTTAGTCACACAGGAATAACATCGAACACTTAGCATGCATATATCCACAAGCTCATAAACCCAGCCACACAGACATAATCTAACACACTTGACGTGCGTGGCCTCACAGGCATTACCTCAAACACATAACATGCACAGCCTCACAGGCATTACCTCAAACACATAACATGCACAGCCTCACAGGCATTACCTCAAACACATAACATGCACAGCCTCACAGGCATAATTTCAAACACTTGGCAGGCATATATACGTATATCCAAACAACACGCCATTGAAGGCCAACATTCATATAGGAGATCACACCTATATGAATTTACATATAAATAGTATGATAACAAGGACAATATCCAACGGGTAATTCACCACAGGGCCTAACCCCGGATCAGGTATAAGAAAACAGAACCCCTACCTTAAAGAAGATCCTCCTTGCTCCCGTGTTAGATGCCGTCCTCCCCACGCAAGATGCTCCGTCAGCAACCAGCAATTCTCCCCCTAACCCTAGAACAAGGAGTCTCCTCATCCTTATATAGGCCTCCCTCTATCAAAACGACGTAGTTTTGATTAAGTGAAACCCAGGATCAAAACGACGTAGTTTTGATCACACAAGTTAGCACCTTTCCGCACCCATATAGGCCAAAATACTCAGAATTTCAACATGGTCCTTTGGAGAAAGTTCCTTAGAATGTCAAAACCAAGGGAACCATGCAAAAATATGCCTGCACGCCAATTTGCACGTGATTTCCCAAATTCACGTGCAACTCCATATGCACTCCAAATGCTCTCAAACTTCACCCCTAGCCTCCTTGCATCATTTAGAAGACAACCACACTTGCACGTGAATTGGACCCATATCACGTGCACCTCACATACACGTCCATTTGGCCTGAAACTTCTGTGGTAGATAGAGGACATCATTCTAAGCATCTTTCCTTTTGCACGTGAATTCATTGGAGTCCATTTACTAGGTCAAAATCTAGAAAAACTCTACTCAGGAGGCAAAACTGACTAACTCAAGGTACGGGTCCTTACATCCCCGAGAATAGCCCAGCCCATACCCGTCACAAGAATTTTGTCCGCTTTGGCCAACCAGTCTTGGGCCTCGCCCTCATGGCCTGCTCCGCACGGTTTTGTCTTTGGGCCTCGCCCAAAACGCGTTCCTGTGAGGTGAGGTATCCATCCCCTCCTATAAGGAGGACTTTGTTCTCCTCACCAAGCAATGTGGGACTAACACCCACTCATGGGTCATTACAATCCACCCCCCTTAGGAGGCCCACGTCCCCGTGGGACCATGGCACACCGCTCCGGGTTTGGCTCTGATACCACCCGAGAATAGCCCAGCCCATACCCATCACAAGAATTTTGTCCGCTTTGGCCAACCAGTCTTGGGCCTCGCCCTCATGGCCTGCTCCGCACGGTTTTGTCTTTGGGCCTCGCCCAAAACGCGTTCCTGTGAGGTGAGGTATCCATCCCCTCCTATAAGGAGGACTTTGTTCTCCTCACCAAGCAATGTGGGACTAACACCCACTCATGGGTCATTACATAGTAAGGCTTATCGGGTCTTCAATAGAAAACTTTTAAAAGTTGAAGAATCTATCCATGTGACCTTTGATGAAACTAATCTTGATTGGTCAAAAGTTGCTTCTTCAAGTTCTAACGTACAGGTTCAGGACAACAACATCGACTATTCAAAGTTTATGACTGTTCCTGTTACACATACCGACCAACCACGTGGCACCAATGAAGCACAAAGAAATGATATGGACGATGCTACGGATGAATTGGACTCAGGACTACCGTTAAACTCTGGACATGCTCCTACGGATATTCAAAATTCCGGAATACCTTCAAGTCTGTCCGGACCAGTTAACACTAAAAGCAATAGTGTTGATTCCACCATACATGCTAACACGGAAACATCTGGTCCGGAAGAAGCTCAACCAGCAGATATACCTGAACCACCTAATCTGGCAAAGCTTCAAGTTATTCAAGATCAACCATCACATGCACAAAATTACAGGTGGACTCGAAACCACCCTTCAGAACAAGTGATTGGTGATCCTACTGTTGGTGTAAGAACAAGAGCAGCCACCTCCAACATTTGTCTTTACTCATGTTTTCTATCTCAAATAAAACCAAAGGTGGTAGATGAAGCTCTTCAAGATTCGAACTGGATAGAAGCCATGCAAGAAGAGCTGAATCAATTTAAGAGAAATGATGTGTGGACTCTAGTACTAAGGCCTAAGTCTTAGCAAGTCATTCGAGTTAAATGGGTGTTCCGGAACAAGCTTGATACGGATGGTATAGTAATCCGGAACAAAGCCAGATTGGTAGCCAAAGGATATCGTCAAGAAGAAGGAATAGACTATGACGAGACCTTTGCTCCAGTAGCAAGACTTGAGGCAATCAGAATGTTTCTGGCGTATGCTTCATATGAAAACTTCATAGTTTATCAAATGGACGTCAAAAGCGCATTTCTGAATGGAGATCTTCAAGAGGAGGTGTATGTTGAACAACCTCCCGGTTTCATAGAACCCAAGGCTGGACATCTGGTCTACAAGCTACGAAAAGCCTTGTATGGGTTGAAGCAAGCTCCAAGAGCCTAGTACGACACACTGTCTGAATTCCTACTTGCTCACAACTTTCAAAAAGGGAAGATAAACACCACTTTATTTCTACGAAAAGAGAATGGAGATACTCTGATCGTACAGATATATGTGGATGATATTATTTTCGGATCATCAAATCCGAAGCTTTGTGAAGAGTTTTCAAAGTTGATGACTGGCAAGTTTGAGATGAGTATGATGGGAGAACTATCCTACTTCCTTGGAATAGAAGTTAAACAATTGAAGGAAGGGATCTTCATTAACCAAGCTAAGTATACATGTGATATTATTAAGAAGTTTGGTATGGAAGGTTCATCTCCCGTCAAGACTCCGATGCCAGTCAGTGCCAAGTTAGACCCTGATGTGGACGGCAAATCAGTAAATGTGACTGAATACAGAGGGATGATAGGATCCTTGTTGTATCTTATAGCAAGTCGCCCGGACATTATGTTTGTAACTTGCATCTGTGCACGATATCAGGCGAATCCCAAGGAGTCACATATGCTTCATGTAAAACGGATATTAAGGTATCTCAAAGGAACGATGAATTTGGGACTCTGGTACCCAAAGGAGTCAAACTTCACCTTATTCGGATACTCTGATGCTGATTTTGCTGGGTGTCGCATTGACAGGAAAAGCACAAGTGGTACATGTCAGTTTCTCGGAAATAGATTAATTTCATGGTTCAGTAAGAAGCAGAATTCCGTATCAACCTCTACTGCTGAGGCGGAATATATAGCTGCTGGGAGTTACTGCGCACAGCTACTCTGGATGCAAAGTCAACTTACTGACTACAGTTTCAACATGACATCTATTCCACTTTACTGCGACAACACCAGTGCCATTGCTATCAGCAACAATCCTGTCATGCACCCAAAGACAAAGCACATTGAGGTAAGGTATCACTTCATTCGCGATCATGTTCTCAAAAAGAATATATCTCTGGAACATGTTGCTAAAGATCAATGGCGACATTCTTACAAAGCCCCTACCTGATGCAAGATTTTCTGAACTACTCTTCTGATTAGGTATGCTTGATTTTTCTGCATAAGCTTCACTTAAATCAATCAACAGTATGTCTTCAGAACATGCATTGTGGGTTTATTGAAAGTAAAGGATTCATACCAAATTTAATTTTTGATCATACTTACTGATTAACGTGTTTTATGCGTCTGATAAATACCAAAGTTTTGTATTGGGAGGATGCTTGCGTTTCCCAACTGAAGTCGTTTAAGCCAACTTGATTAAAACTTATATGAATAATCTTTTTAGGATTTCATGATCTTGTTTCTCATTCTCCACCACATGATAAATGCCGGTTAATTTAGATTGCTCTATTATCATGTATAGTTGAATATATGAAATGGGTTAGCTTGGAATGTCTGGCAGATGTATATGCAGTCGCAGTCTGATTAGCTTATGAAGTGTACTTTCCTATAAGGATAGACAGCACTAACTTTCTCAAAGCAGGAAACGTCAACCGAGAGGATCGCACGATCTACGGGGAGAAAATGCTTCATTGATCAATCTAGTAATACCCCTCGTATATGTCTCATGATCTCTTTTCTGGCTGTCTATCTGAGGGGGTGTCTTTCACTGAGAGGATCGCATGATCTAAGGGGGAGCAAAAGCTTCATTTATTACCTCTGTAATGACCCCTTTTATATCTCGGATACTCCTACCTCTAAACCTTCACTTCCGGATCTGACTGGACATGCAATGATGAATCGGAATTGTGGCATGGCTGGATGTTTTTCTTTCCTCAACTATGCATTTTAATCAGACAATCATCTGCTTGCTTTTGACATGTGTTCATATTTTCAGTTTCACTCATGAATCCTAACTTGAGAAAATCATATGATTTTTAATTTATCTTATCTATCACTGTCAGTATGACGGTTTCGCTATGTTGACCTATATGAACTTCTGTGTTTATTAGTTGTCATATGCATTTTCTTCAGTAATTTGATCATAATTCACATGTATGTGTCTTGTTACTATTCTTACATATGCATAAGTTCTGTATCTTTTTAGTTCGGATTATGATGTTCTCACCAAGATTATTTGATCCATATCCGTACTAACTCAACCTGTTAGTCTACTGTTTCTTTAGTTTATGTTTTCAGCTACAGGTTTAGATTCGCTTTGCACTTCAATGCTCTATCTTGTTTTGATGTGTCGGATTTGAAGTGTTATGGTACTTCTTATTTCCTTGACACCAAGACAGCAAAGGAATCACTCCTAATCAGCACTCAGCTTTTACGGACAGTAAGTCTATTATCCGGATATAGTTCACACGAACACTATCAAGCCTGGATGAGAGTCGGTTTGCTTCCTCCTAAATTTTGGAATTCTCAATTCGAGATAAACCAAGTGATTACCTTACATTGCATCTTTTTGAGGAGGACTAATGATGGTTCATTAAATGCACGTCGAGCCCTTTAATTTGTCTTTTCAAAATTCGGCAGTATGAATACAGCTGTCATTTGAATGGTTAGCACGGCCTCCACGTCATTAGTTTACTCGGCGGCGCTAATACATCAAGTCTAATGCAATCGGATTGTCAGGCGGATTACTGCTCATCTCGCTTAAAACCGAGACCCGCTGGCTTCCACGGAATGGGTACTATTAATACTGAACTCTCACGCGAGCACAAGGATATCGCTTTCATTACTCAGAACCCTAAATCTTCGTTGCTCTCTAATCACCAAAGACCTCTCCTTCCTTCTCCTTCAATCTTCAAATTTCAATGGCATCTTCCACTCTCTACGGCGTTGTTCCTGGCCATCTTGTCGATTGGGCCAGCATTTTCGACCCTCCTGCCTGGCTCGAGGAGGTTCGCTCCTTGTTAACCTCTAGTGGTCTCCTCAACATCGTCTCTCCTCTTGCTGATCTTCTCATCTCAGACGTCAGATCTTTCTATGAGCACTTCGAATCCCGTGACCACTCGATTGTCTCTGGTATCCGAGGAAAACCCATTAAGATCACTCCTCAACTGATTCGTGATGCCTTCCATCTCCCCAGCGGCAGTGATTTCCGGCCGAGCGCTACAACCATGGCTACTGCCATGGGATGTCCCTCTAAAGTGAAGGTATGCAAGCTGAAGTCTTTTCAAGGCCCCTACCGCTGTATGGCCACCATACTCAGTCGATGCTTACTGGCTTGCTCTACGGCGCTTGACTCAATCCCGCACGATTTGCTCCTGGCAATGTATGTGGTCTTTGAGCAGTTGCCTCTAGACTGGGGCGATTTTCTTTTTTGGATTATGTGGAATGGCAAACGGAACTCGTCTTTCGGATGGATTCTCTCCCACCTTTTCAGACATCTGCGCCCCGAGCACTTCCAGGACCAGTTGACGATTCCCTTCCCGCAAAATTTTTACTTTCGTATCTCACCTCCGATGGGACGCTTATTGTCCGCCGTCCTCCTGTCTCTCGTGCACACGTTGTTGTATCGGAACATCACGATAGTTCCGTTGGTGACCCCGCCCCCAGCTCGGGTCACGAGGTTAGCTCCGCTCCCCGGTCGTCACACATCTGGTCCGTTGCCGCTCCGGCACGCTCCCGCAGTTCGCAGCACAGTATTCGTGATGCTGCAGGGCCCTCTCAGCTGTTTCCTCATGACACTATTTCTTCAGCCCCTCCTGCTGATGCCCCTGCTATTATCTCTCCTGCTGCTAGTGCTCCTGCACACACCTCTCCGGTGACTGCTGCAGTTGCTGCTGTCATTGCTGACATACCTACCTCTCCTCCAGCTGCCTCTCCCGCACGCCCTGTTGACCCTAACGACTACCTCGACCATCTTCCCTCCAATATTCTGATTGACTGCTGGCTCCGTTTCAGTCTCGCTCACACTACTGACATCCCTGACTCTGCTCTCCGGGTGTATTACACCAAACATTCCCAAACCCCGGAAGCTATGATTATTTGGAACACTGAACACGACTTTCTCACGCCGTCTCTGCTTCAGGCCGCCCCTCCAAATGATGTTGCCTCTTCCAGACTTGCTCATGACACACAGACTCCTATCCCTGCTGAGGCTGGTCCCTCCTCTCCTGTGGACATTCCTCTCATTGACCTCTCCGGTCAGAGTGGCTCTGCTACACCTGCTGCTGTTGATGTTCCCTCATCCTTCTCTCCACCTGCTGACTCCTCCGCCTTGCACACTCCTGCCCCTCTACATACGGGGGAGTCCTGCAAGGCTCCTGCCTCTGGCCTGGGGCATCCCTCATTTGCCACGATCCTGTCTAAAGCCACGGTCTCTACGTAGCTAGATCGTATTAAGGAGGACAATCATTCCCGGGCCCAGGTCATTGCTGACAAAGTTGATGAAATCCGGACCTAGATCCTTTCCGCTCTCTCCAACTCCTCTCTCTCCATGGATCGGAAGCTGGACCTTATTGCCCAATCTCTTTCGGGCCTCTCCACCTTTGTCCGGGATCTGACTCACATTGTGGGTCATCCCTCTCGCCCTCCTCGCCGATCTGCCAAATCGGGGGAGAAGGCCTCCTCTGATCCAGCTCCCTCCACTACTGCTCCTGATACTACTGACGTTCCCAGCCAAAGCTGAAGACCTGCACTCAGCCTTCCTCTAGACCTCCCGGTTGCCAAACGCAGCCGCTTCTCTGGACCGTCCAGTGCTGCTCCTGCTCCTTCTGACTGTCCCAGCTCCTCCACTGCAGCTCCCTCCTCCTCTGATCAGGCTCTGCAATCCACGTTTCTCCCATTATATGCGGAATTCGATCCATATGATACAGATAGGCGTGTACTTGCAGCTATGTTAGCATATGCGAGTGCTGCTCCCTCTACTCCAAAAAGGTTCTTGTTATCTCTGTCCCCTTTCTCCCCTGAAGACATAAGCACCCTACTGTCGGAGAAAGGACAGTTCTCCACTGAGGACATTGACAACTTCACCTTGGTGGTAAAGGAAGAGATGAGGTTGTTTCCCACTTTGTATCAAGAAGAGCATCTGTTCGATATCCTACCTTGCTGGCTTGATCACTACCTTCCTAAAATGGACTTCATTCAGACCCTCATAAATGGAACAGCTGAGAATAGTAAGCCATGGAAAAATCTTACAACTGTTCTCATTCCATATAGGATCAGCACTCCTCATCACATGCTCGCAGTCTTCTCTATCAAGGATAGGAGAGTTGTTCTGCACAACTCCCATTAGGTTGTGGGACACCAGATGAGAAAAAGCCAACTCGGACCACTGCTACGGACTCTGTCAGATGCTGTCAGACAGAGTGGACTCTTCGAATAATTTGGCCAACCTCCTCTGCCTCCCAATGCTCTTCTCAATTCGACAATTCTGAGCAAAGGTGACGTTCCCCAACAACCCGACGGAGAGAGCTGTGGAGCCTATGTCTGTTACTTTATTAGGCACCTTTTGAAGTATGATCCCAACTGGAATTATTTTTTCTTGTGCACTAAAGAACAGTCTAAGCGGCTAAGGGAGCAGGCAGCAACTAAAATCTTCAAGTACAATAAGCCTTACAATTTCTTAGTATAACTTTTATACTAAGGCTTACTTTGTATTACTGTTGCTGACATAGTAGAAATTTCTTTTATTTATCCTTACCTCTGTGTGTATCTTGCTGCCTAACTGGATCAGATTACAAAGGGTTTGGCACATCCATATTGGGGGAGATTGTTGGATCAAACCTAGAATTTGGATGATGCAGATCAAACCAAATGTAATTTGATTTAAGTTGTTTCATGTTTATTCTAAGTTTGTGCAGAAGATAAAACTTTAATCTGGACCTACTCCTGTAAGAGCAAAGCAAAGGATAGGATATATAATCGTGATCTGGATCATCATGAGTGTCGTCAAACACTTGGTAAATAACCAAGTCTTCATCTAGAGTAAGGACTCTCTCATACGAACAAGTCACTTGTCAAAAGGACTAAGGAATCCGCACTCTTATTGCTGTTTGGACTAAGTCATTTTATGCGGAATGAGAATCCGAGTCTACGCCTCGTATGGAGTAAGAGAGATTTGTTGCAGAGAAAGAATTAAGTCTTTCACTCCAGTTGTCTAAAGAAAAGAAGATACGAACTAAGGAATCCGAGTCTTTCATTCGAGCAGAGTAAGGACGACTGGTGCGGAGTAAGGACATCTGATGCGGAATAAGGAATCCGAATCATTACTCAAGCGGAGTAAGGAACTCATGCGAAGTAAGGAAGCGCTGATACGGAATAAGGATTCTGCATATCTACCTCATGCGGAGTAAGGAAGCGCTGACACGGAATAAGGATTTCAGGACTTCATGTACATAGAGTAAGCAATAACTAATGCGGAGTAAGGATCCGAACCTCGTTGATACGGAGTAAGGAAATCTACACCGGACTAAAAGGACGCTACTTCAACTTATCAATACCGCATTTATGATATCAGCTCGCTGTGTTCCGATGTAAGACAAACTTATTGATGATCTGAACTGTCTTACACGTGGACCACTCGGAGATATGGATGCAGTCCCAAATGAAATTGGAATCAAGCAAAGTAATTTAATTCACTCATGCTTCCCATATTTCGAGCTCCACATCCGAAGCCGTTATAGCATAAGCATTTTCCGAGAAGAACTTAATGTTTACACAGTGCTCGGAAAATACAATTCCAAGATAGATTCCTAAAATGTCTATATATATCTATAGTGTTGTATATTGAAAAAAATGCGTACACATAAAAAGGAAAACTGATATGCGCGTGAGAAAGGTAATTGTACAAGAGCTTATAGAAATTATAAACGCCAGTGTGTGTAATTGTAAAAGCCGAGTGCTAGTGTAATCAGCTATAATTTCTGCTTATTTTGTTGTAATTATCATCTGATAATAAAGCAAAATACTTCAACTATCTGGTTATTTTCCGCATTGATTATATATCCTTTAACCAGATTGTGTTACACCTATGTAAAAAGAGTTTTGATTTAAGCCTATTCACCCCCCCCCCCCTCTAGGTTACCAGGGACCAACAAAAACAACAAAACAAAGGTCTCTGTGCAAAATATGGCTGCACACCATATTGCACGTGAAAAGCCCATTTTACATGCAAGCCCAATTGGTTTGAAATTTTACCCCAACGTTCCTTGAGATGTGTAGAGGGCAAGGAGCCAAACATCCCCCTGCACGTCATATGGCCCATATGACGTGCACCCCCTTATTTTGCCTCCTTTAGCTTCCCCATTTAGCTAGAAGGTTCTTGAGTGGAAAATAATGTGATTGGGATGAAGTCCTGGAGTTAATTTACCCAAAAACTTACCAGAACGGTTAAGGAACACTGATGTGGGAAAAGAAACTGTATACTGTGAATATTACTGAGATTGTGGCTGCACTACATGAACTGAGTGCATTGTAAATCATATTGATATGTGCTGAGTTGTATTATGCCTGTTGAGCATCTTGTATTGAGATAAATTATGCCTGTTGGGCACCTTGTGCTGAGTTATGTGGCTGCATTTCACTGAGTTTTGTTTGAGTGCTTAATGTTGTATGCTACGGGATAGCTGTTGAGCTGGAGCTTTTGATCCATGGGATAACTGCTAAGCTAGAACCCTTTTGATTATGGGACAGTCATTGGACTGGAGCCTTGGGTACAGGACAGTCACTAGACTGGAGCCTTGAGTATTGGACAGTTATATCACTGGAACCCCCCTCTTTGAATATGGGATGTGTTTGATGGTTTTTGTGTGTGGTTTCAACTAGTTCACTACACTAGCACAAACATCCACTAAACATGCATTCCAGTAGAGTGGGATGGGCCCGGGGAGACTTGATCCCTACTGAGCTATGGTTTGCTCACCCCTCCTTTGAACTGTTCTCTTTGCAGGGTCTAGCCGGCGATAGGTGACAGAGCTGAGGTGATTGGCCATAGAGGCTATGGGACCCTCCTTATTTGATTATTAATGTATCTATGGCTTTCTATTTTGGTTTGGGCTATTTTGTAAACTGAATTTGGTATTTTGGGTATATTGGGAGCTTTTCCCCATTTGAGTTGTAATGGACTTGAGTCCTCTTTGAAATGAAGTAAACTGTGGTATGGTACTTTGACTGAATGATGATTGTGTGTATGGTTTGGAATCAAGGGCATGTCCTTTGGCATGTTAGCCCGGATGTGTAGTATTGGGACAGCACCGGTTGTATAAGTCCAGTCTAGGTTCTTGCACCAACCCCTTGACCCTTTGGGTGCGGGCATGGGCAGTCACTAACCGTTTCCAGGTGTAAGGAAATTGGGGCGTGACAATATGGTATCAAAGCAGTCATGGTCTAGTGGACCTAGGGTAGTGGGGGGATGATTACTTTTGAGACCCTTAGAAGACTGTATAGGGCACGCCTGATCACCGTGGACCTATCTGGTTTTCTGGGGTGTACTCAGGAGTAGTTAGACCAGGGAGTAGGACATTTGCATTTGGGTTTAGGTGCATACATGCGTGGCATTAGGGCACTAGTTTGAATTTCTGTATAAATGTTATGATCTGGTGTGATATGTTGCTGAACATAATTGTTGAACTTGATAATGAAACTTGATGTTGAAACTTGATACTGAATAATAAATGCTGAGTGATTGAGGCTGAAAGTTGATACTAAGTGTTAATGCTAAATGTTAGAGCTGAATAATTGATGCTGAATGTTAGTACTGGATAATTGGTACTGAATGTTCTTGTTAAATAACTGATACTGAAAGTTTATGCTGGAAGTTGATACTGTGTGTGAATTGTTATTATGCAATTCTGGGCAATTACCCTATATGTGTACCTTATGGTCCATAGGAATGAGGGTGTGTAACCTGAGATACTGACTCTAGTCTTATCTAATGTGTAGAAAATGCCTCCTAGGAGAATAACCCGAGCTACCCCAGCTGTAGAAGATGAGTCTTCTGCACAGGTTGGGCAAGAGGGAGAACCACGAGTAGCGGGTGATGATCACATAGAGCGGATCATGGCCTAAGTTAGAGCTTTGAGCGAGAATATACAAGGAATGCGTGAGGACCTCAGGGGAGAGATCCAAAATGAGGTACGTCAGGAGATGCTGGCACGGAAGGCAGCGCCACCTTCCCCACCCCATGAGGCAGAACCTCCACGCAGGCAGGAAGTGCCAGTGAGACAGAGGAGATGGGTAGAGTACCTGCAGATGTTCGATTTCACACTCTCCTATACACCTGGGAAAGGGAATGTCGTTGCTGACGCGCAGAGTAGAAAGGGCAAAGCTGAGATTTCCATTAGAGAATGGAAAATGATGGAACAGCTAGTAGTACTTCAGGTACAGCCCGATCTTAGCAGTGGGAAAGCAGTCCTGTGCCCTATCACTGTGATGCTAGAATTATACTAACATGTCCGTGATGGACAGTTGGGAGACGTAGACTGTGAGGTAATCCGGGCCCAAATAGAGGCCGTTGAGCTGTCCGAAGAGTGGACAGAAGGAGCTGAAAACGAGTTGAGGTTTCAGGGGCGTTTGATAGTGTAGCCCTTCATTCGAGAGGATTTGATGAGGGAATTTCATCATTCCTGTTTGGCTGTACACCCAGGGGGGACAAAGATGTATCATGCCATGAGAGCACAGTTCTGGTGGCCGGGACTAAAGAGGAGCATAGCGGGATTTGTTTCCAGGTGCCTCACTTGTCAACAAGTGAAAGCAGAGCACCAACGACCTGCGGGTCAATTGCAGCCCTTACCTGTGGCTGAGTGGAAGTGGGAACACATTACCATGGGCTTCGTGATAGGACTTCCCGCCACCTCTGGCCGGAAGGACATGATATGGGTCATTTGTAGATCATTTGACAAAATCAGCCCATTTCTTAGCTATTCGGGAGCGAGACCCCATTGGCACCTTAAGCCAGTTGTATATCAACGAAATTGTCAGATTGTATGGGGTATCTATGTCTATCGTTTCAGACAGAGATGCACGGTTCACCTCATGATTTTGGAGTGACTTGCAAGAAGCCTTGGGGACACGACTCAATCTGAGTACGGCTTATCACCCCGAGACTGATCGTCAGTCAGAGAGGACCATTCAGACACTAGAAGATCTATTGAGAGCTTGTGTGCTTGATTTTGGAGGATCGTGGGCTTCTCACCTTCCTCTGGTAGAGTTTGCCTATAATAATAGCTATCAAGCTTCTATTGGGATGGCCCCGTTTGAGGCACTGTATGGTAGACCATGTCGGTCTCCATTATGTTGGGCAGAGGCTGGAGAAGCAGCCATGTTGGGACCCCAATTGGTCCAAGAGGCTACGGCCAAGGTACAGCTGATTAGGCAGCGCCTTCTTACAGCTCAGAGTCGACAGAAGTCCTATGTGGACCACAGACGCCGACCATTAGAGTTTTTGGTTGGAGATCATGTGTTCCTTCGTGTTTCTCCACGGAAGGGACATAAAAGATTTAGAAAGGGATCCAAGTTATCTCCAAGATACATTGGACCGTTTGAGATTTTGAGCAGAGTTGGACCTGTTGCCTATAGGTTGGCCTTACGACCTAGTTTGAGCAGAGTTCACAATGTTTTCCATGTATCCCAGTTACGGGCATATCATCCAGATCCCACACATGTACTGGATTGGAGTAATCTGGATATTGAGGAAGATATGGCAGTTATTGAGGCCCCAATTCGTATTTTGGATAGGCGCGAGAAGCAGCTCCGAGGAAAGACTATTCCACTAGTTCGGGTGTTGTAGCAACACCGAGGTATGGATGAAGAGACTTGGGAACGTGAGACTGAAATGCGTGCTCACTACCCTGATCTGTTCGAGGACGAACAACCCTGAAGGAGGGGAGGAAGGCAAAAACATCAGGTGCTATTGGTACTAATTTTATTTTACTATTACATGGGTACTGATCAATTATTTTGCTGTTATGTATTGGGTGCATTGATTGTGGTTGTGGTTTTCTTTCAACCCCAGCTTTCTTTTCAAGGACTAAAAGTCTTTAAAAAGGAGAGGACTCTGAGTCTTTCGATTCAGAGTTCGAGGCCCTGAGGGGTATTTTGGGAATTTTACATGAATTAAAATATCCCAATTAATATATATTTGAGAGTTTTATTTAAAATATGATTTGGGCTTAATTGTTGGGTTGTAGAGCTTAATGAAGTGGATTAGAAAACCTTGTCCTTTGGGCTTATAGATGCTGGGCTTTAAACTAATCAAAACTACGTCGTTTTGATTATGTGGGAAAATATATAAAGGAAAAAGGCTTCAAAATTAGGTGATTCTCATTCCAAAACCCTAGCAGCCGTCACCCATTGAGAGAGAGAGAGAGAGAGAGACACGGCTAGAGAGGGAGACTGTCGGAAAGAGGGAGACACGGCCTGAGACGGCGAGGACGATCCAAGGCCGGCGATCCAAGGTTCCTGTGGTGGACGAGAGCCCGGAGACGTGATTGTTAGAATACAACGACCAGTTATATTTTCGATTTTGAGGTAGGGAGTTTGTGTTCATATTCATGCCTTCCTCTGAAAATTCTGGGTTTATACCCTCTGATATGAATATTGAGAATTCTGGGTTTATACCCTTTGTTGCGATTATTGAGTTTGCTGGGTACGGATCTGTTATGATCTTGTTCATGTTGATGTTGAGTTTATGCCCCCACATGCATATGATGATTGATTGTGAGGTTCTCAGTATATCTGGATAGTTAAAAGTGAATAAAATAATCTAGGATGGTCTAGATGGGTAGGTTGATATGAGGGACATAGCTGGAGTTGAAACCAGACTATGTACCCTAACTTTAGAGTCTAATAACGCACAATCTAAAAAGAATTTGAGAGAGGTCCTTTAGAGAAAAGTGATTAAAACAACAAAACAAAGGTCCTTGTGCAAAATATGGTTGCACGCCATATTGCACGTGAAAAGCCCATTTCACGTGCAAGCCCAATTGGTTCGAAATTTTACCCTAACGTTCCTTGAGATGTGTAGAGGGCAGGGAGCCAAACATCCCCTTGCACGTCATATGGCCCATATGACATGCACCCCCTTATTTTGCCTCCTCTGGCTTCCCCATTTAGCCAGAAGGTTCTTGAGTGGAAAATAATGTGATTGGGATGAAGTCTCGAAGTTAATTTACCTAAAAACTTACCAGAACGGTTAAGGAATACTAATATGGGAAAAGAAACTGTATACTGTGAATATTACTGAGATTGTGGCTACACTACATGAACTTAGTGCATTGTAAATCATACTAATATGTGCTGAGTTGTATTATGCCTGTTGAGCATCTTGTATTGAGATAAATTATGCCTGTTGGGCACCTTGTGCTGAGTTATGTGGCTGCATTTCACTGAGTTTTGTTTGAGTGCTTAATGCTGTATGCTACGGGACAGTTGTTGAACTGTAGCTTTTGATCCACAGGACAGCTGCTAAGCTGGAACCCTTTTGATTACGGGATAGTCATTGGACTGGAGCCTTGGGTACGGGATAGTCACTACACTGGAGCCTTGAGTATGGGACAATTATATGACTGGAACCCCCCTCTTTGAATATGGGATGTGTTTGATGGTTTTTATGTGTGGTTTCAACTAGTTCACTACACTAGCACAAGCCTCCACTAAACATGCATTCCAGTAGAGTGGGATGGGCCTGGGGAGACTTGATCCCTACTGAGCTGTAGTTTGCTCACCCCTCCTTTGAACTATTCTCTTTGCAGGGTCTAGCCGGTGATAGGTGACAGAGCTGAGGTGATTGGCCATAGAGGCTATGGGACCCTCCTTATTTGATTGTTAATGTATCTATGGCTTTCTGTTTTGGTTTGGGCTATTTTGTAAACTGAATTTGGTATTGTGGGTTTATTGGGAGCTTTTCCCCATTTCAGTTGTAATGGACTTGAGTCCTCTTTGAAATGAAGTAAACTGTGGTATGGTACTTTGACTAAATGATGATCGTGTGTATGATTTGGAATCAGGGGCATGTCCCTTGGCATGTTAGCCCGGATGTGTAGTATTGGGACAGCACCGGTTGTATAAGTCCAGTCTAGGTGCTTGCACCAACCCCTTGACCCTTTGGGTGCGGGCATGGGCAGTCACTAACCGTTTCCAGGTGTAAAGAAATTGGGGCATGACAAAGTTCATCAATGGTGGACGGACTCAACGCAATCACCCCAGGTTTCATCATTGACTGGGAAGTTGCTGCAGAGGCAAAGGTCAGCTGGATGGGTGATTTTTGAAATAGCCTTGAAGAATCTGGAATGTCATCCATTTGCTCAGGGATGGATGACATATTATTGGAAGATGTCTTGGAATTCTACAAGACAGTGATAATTGTTGGGAACGAGCTAGTAGTGGTTGTTCAAGTGTTGGAGATCCTTATTTTTGCAGATACCCTACAAGAACCTCTCCAACTCCCAACAGGTGACTTCTTTACTCTTCCTTCCCTTTCAAGGAATGCTTACAAAGATGCACTAGGGTACTCTGACCTAGGAAGGAAAGGACGGGGAGCCCTAAAGAGCAAGTTCTCTAGACAAGCACCGACTGCCATCATCTTGACCAGATAGTACCTGATGTGCAAGAAGTCGTCTCATGACTCTGCAAGTCATGAGCAAATGAAAATAGCATACAGTGCAGTAAGCAAGAGAAAGTTAGATTGGGGGACCATGATACACAATATGCTCAAGTCATGGAAGGGCCAGAGGTGCTTCGGGCTCATCCTTACCAAAGTCCTATGGCATCTCCATCCCTCCATGTTCAATGCTCGACCCGTAGTACCGCTACTGTGAAGTATATATTTAAAAGCATGTACGAAGACGTCCAGATGGAGATCAATCCATCAAAGAGGCCAAGGTGAAGTGTTCAAAGTCTTGCAGAGGACACTGCCAGTTCCATTAGGGCCCCGCCCACATTCCACGCCAACCGGCACTAGTCCCCTAGACTTCCAGAGTCTCCTCTGCGTCCGTGGTGACAGCCCACGTTGTAGAGGTTGTAGAGAAACTTGTAGAAACCATACTCCCAACTGATCCACTGCCAGAGGAGGCTCAGCCTATCGAGTTGCCTAGTGATACTACAGAGGAAAGAGAGCCTACAGCTGGAGGGCAGACCCTAGAACAGGCAACCCTGGAGGTTGGGGCAAAGGAGCCTGTTCTGTTGAGCTCTCTCGGGGAGTCTAAACTTGAAGATTTATATGTGTAGTATGCTAAAGCACACATGACCCCCGAAGCTTTGAGGAAGGAATGGATTGCCTTCAGGAATCAAATGGTGGATCGAGACAGCTTGATCACCTGGCTAGTTGAGCAAGGCCTTGTGAGGAAGGACCCTGTGGAGACTGTTGTAGTGGTGGCACCATCACCCATTGTGGCAGAAGCACCTGCTCCATCATTTTACCGCGAGGGCAAGATGGCTGCACCAGTTGAGGAGGAAGCACTTGCTGTAGAAGAGGCAAGTCAAGATGATGAGGAACATGTCTCTAGACATGTTACAATAGTTGAGGTAGCTGCCCAATTGGCACCAGAATATCCTAAGGGAGCTACTTAGGAGAGTGAGGACTCAGCTGCTCAAATTCCCATGGCTATCCCCATAGTTGCTGAGACTCACTCCCGGTACCTATCTGTTGAAGACGAAGAACTCTTAGCTGATAGGGTGGTGGCCAAATTTTTTGTATCAGGACGTCTGGATGGTATTTCCTCGATGCATGCTTTACAGGAACAGATCACCACCCTTGAAGATGGTGTAAAAGGGATACGGACTGAGTTGGAGCTCGTGGACTTGGATATGGAGAAGATCAAGAGATCAAGGGGTGGATGAAGTTTCTTACTGGAACTAGCTCCACTAGTTTCCAGCAACTTGAGGAACACTTTGAGGAAATTAAGACTATATACCAGGATCAGTTTGGAAAACTCACCTCAGTCATGGGAGGCATTCTCTTTGAGTGTCACAGGTTGGCTCTCAGAGGAATTAAGCTGGAAGCTAGGCCTCCATAGAAGTTTTCTGATAGGCTCGTGCCCGAACCGGTTGACGAACCCAGGCCTGCTCCCAGTGATGCACTTCAACCTCTAGCTCCTCAACCTTTAGCTTCTCCACACGAACCAATGTATGCTTGAGGATGGAAACGTGCTCACAGAGCCCCCGTTTCATCAGACTCTAATGACGACGTTCCCTTTGCCTGCTGTATGAAGAAGCATCCCAGTGCTCCATCCTCATCAACTCAACCTCCCTCCTCACCAACCAAACCTACATCCTCCTCCACTTAACCTCCCAAAGTCATAGTGGGGGTCAGCCCAGAAATGCTTGTAAAATTCAACACTTATGTAGCTGGCAGCCTCACTCAGTAGACGTGTGGGTATGAACTGCTTTGTAACGGTGCTGACCCCTCCCATCTGCTCCGAGACAAAGAAGAGATAGACTCTGTTGAGATGACTCACTTTGTCTTTGTGCAAAAATCTTATTTGGCACACTTACCACTCACCGCCCGCCAAGATTTTAAGATGGAGCTGAGTCTGCCTATTATGGAGACCCAATTGGCTGATGATGACACTCTACTAGAGTTCATCCAAGGCTGGAAATATTCTCGAGCATTCCGAGAATGGACGCAAGTCGATCATGTTCTCATCCTAGTTTTAACCAGTTCTCCTCACTGGTTTCTTATTCAGATCGACCTCTACCAGCAGCATATCTTCCTCCTTGATTCCCTTCCTTCTACACCTATCAAACATTGAAGGGAAAAGCTTCGCAACTTCAATCTTGCACTCACCCATTGGGACCTTATATGCTGAGCACCCTTTGGTGAAGCCGATGGAGATCTCAAGAGTGACCAAAGATGTTCTTGCTTAGGATGATGCCTACAGCTGTGGCTTCCTTGTGTGCCACTATATCCACATCCTGACTTCTACTGGTCTGCTTGCCTTGGAGTCTGAATTTCACCATATGTGTACTCGTGCCGCCTCACTCCAACTGACACCTGCATAGTTTCTACGCCAACAGGCCGCTCGATTTTTGTATACTCGAAGTGTTGAGTATTCCCAATATACTTAGTAACTCTGTATTGTATATCATTATTTCTCTGTACACTTATTTCATTCTTTGATCTTATGTGCGTGCATTATATTCTGCTTTGCATTTGCGTCTCTATCTCCTAGCTTTAACTGTTTGTGCTCCCATGCTTGTTCCTCACCCCAGAAAGGGGGAGTAAGGTCATAGGGGGGGTTATACTTTGAGGGCAGACATAATTGTGGGGGAGGATGGCCTCAACTATAATAAATGACATTAATTAAAATCCTCCCAAATTTTGACAAATGCAAAGAATTTAAAAACTAGCCACTCCATACTAGTCAACTTAGAGTTCTAGACTTTCAATCTTAAACACACTGTCAGCTTACATCAAATAGGGGGAGATTGTTGGGAATCATTCGATTTGGTGAAGTTGCAAAGAATATCTCTAAGTTTGGAGACTCGTAGATCCGAAGGTACAAGGTTCGAAGAGTCGAAGTTCGAAGAAAAGAAAACTATCACTGTGCATAAGGGCAAATGACTTGTACACTCAAAGAGTCGAAGAGTCATAGCTAGAAAATGACAGAATAACAAATGACTCGAAGATCTGAAGAATGTAAAACTGAAGAGTCCCCAAAGATGTCCTAACAATAATTGACAGAACATAAGTTAACACGGAGACTCGGAGACTCAAAGGGCCAAAGAGTTGAAGTCACATGTAAAAGCTGTCAAGTACCAAACTTTCAGAAACTTATAAACTCGAAGGTCAAAAGTCGAAGAGTCTAGGCCATTGAGTTACATGAACTGACAAATGCATTTACAACTGAGACTCAAAGGCTCGAGGAGTCGTAGACTCAGAGAGTCAGAGAGTTGAATACAGTTAATCAGTAGAAATTGTCAGGCCATAAATAAGACCAAGACTCGAGACGTTGAAGGCAAGAGTTATAGCTGAAGAGTTGGAGCCATAGAGTGGAAGACTCGAAGATGCGAAGACTTAGTTTGCAATAACCTAACGATAACAGGCTAAGCATTAGACATAGAGAGTCGAAGACTCTCGGGGTCAAAGACTCGTAGGGTTGATGATTCAATACATGTTCATAGGCCCAAAGAACGAAAGGGTCGAAGAACATCTTAGCCACCCAAAGCATATTGAGCAACTTGAAGATATAAAGTCGAAGACTCATAGTTAAGACAACATGCAGAGGCTAAGTAAACTCTACATGAAAGTCACTCTATGAGTCAAAGCAAAAAGTCAAAGACTCACTTTGAATAGAGTGAACTACATGACATAGGCCAACCTATAATCTACCACCCTTGGAGACTCGAAGAAATAGAGTCGAAGACTCGTAGCTATTAATGGTTAAGTACACTTCAAGAAACCTCCAAGTGTCAAAACAAAGAGTCACAGACTCATAGAGTCGAAGACTATATCATGGGGTGAATTCTTCAAAACCTGAAATATGCTACACACGGAGACTCAAAGATAATAGAGTCGAAGACACGCAGAATCTAATGTTGTTGATGCCAGAGACATCATTGTACATCAATATAGGCTTGACCCAAATCTTCAAGTCACCAAATCTTCGAGGCATCCACCTTCGAGACAAACTCACAACGCAGCATCCATACTTAGTGATATTATCAGCTAGGGTTTGTGTAGTTTGCCTGCGCCATCTTGAACAGTCAAGCACATTTATCGTAGCATTAATAACTACCAACTACCAATAGATGGACGACGAAGATCAATTGCACCAGTATGACCATGTACATGCAGTAGGAGCAACAAGATCTGCAAAATTAGAGCAGATCAACCAATCCTTTGTACTTCCGCAAATTAAATGGCGGGAAGTCAGACTATCAAGATGGATAACAAGGCGCACATGCACTATAACCTTAAAATATGTCTCTCACATGCTTAACAAGTAATATGAGTCAACCTCTCATAGAAAGCGAGGACAAAAACTACAAAAATACAATATATAGAATTTTGACATGCATTAAAGAAATAAATTTTGCAGAATTCAAACAAGAGTTCCAACGCTAGAGAGAGAGATAGTTAGAGAATTCTTTCAAGTGTTGTGCGCCTTGATGAACTAAGAATAGAAACAATCATGTAATGATTAATCATACATTTCTTGTTCAATAAGATCTATCACAATCATCAAGTCTACTCTTTATGTTGTTCATTCATAATCAACATCTATCTTAGAACATTCCAAACGGTGTCAATCTTTTCATATTAACATTCGTAGGAATATTCATTCTAAATCTAAGATTTGTCACATTTAGAGCATTTACTCTTATCTCAGATTTATTTGATAGTCCATAAACACTCCTACACTTTATTGTTATCTTCTCCATTAATATCATACATACATCTACCAGCTATCAATCATAAGCTTCCGCGACAAGAGTCTATTCATCTCCCCTCTAGATATACTTTGGGACCTACACAACCATCAACTTGGCTAGCATGTTCATCATTGTATTTAATTGGGATAACATTTGGAGCATGTTGCCCCTAATATCCTATTGTGCTTACTCAAGACCAGCGAGCCTATCTTTTGTATGGTTTGTCATTGGAGGAGATAAATGTTGATTGGGACCTTAAGTTGTATGACTGCTCAATCCGTTCGAAGGTCCTTTAGCAAACCCTGGATGGTGAAGTATTTATTTTTTTATTTTTTAGTTTTTAGTTTTTTATTATGAATGCATGATAGGGATGAGATATAGAAGGATATAAAATTTAAATTACCAAAAAATTTATCATAATAAGGAATATAGTTCAAAAGTATAATTAATTGGAACAAATATTATGTAGTGAAATCCCTAAAACTATATGTTCTAAGGCAAGCTCTGATCATCTTTTAGCGATGTCTTCTTCAGATGCTCCTCAACCTCTCATTTTGTTCGTCGACCTTATTGATGACCAACCCTCTAGCCATTAACAGTCATTTTGCATGGCTTATCCGCATCTCGGTCACCTCTAGCTGTTCCACCATTTCCTGTATGGCTTCACTTTGTTCTTGGACCTTCTGCTACAGAGCAACATTTTATTGTAGTACGAATATGAGGACAAACATGGATACTTCTTTAACTGCAACGCCTTCATTAAGCTTCGTGTGTGCGTCTTGGGCTTTTGTGGTATCTTAGGAGAGAAGTCCCCCATACTTTCTTAGATCTCCATTGCTGCAGTGATGACTTCTTTGATATCCTCTTTGTCAAACTTATTGGCTAGAAGATGATCAAAGCTTGTCATGTCTCTTATATAATGTATGGAATGCTGGTTGTGCAATGAATAAAAATAAGGAGTTAGTGTAAATAAGGTTAGAATAACACATAAGGACATGGGGTTAGCATTTAAGTACACAACTCAAATAAGGCAGGTTAAATAAATGTCACAATAAGGCTCAAACATATGAAGGTCAATGCCCCTGATAGGCTTCTAAATCTAAGCCTATCTTATTTATTGGTTTCGAAGAATTCCCTACTTAGCCTTATACCACGATGGCTTGTAATAAGAACTAAAAGAGATCCCCCCATACTGTGATGGGCATTAACAGAGGGGTTCCAAGAAGGACTCTACTTGAGTGAGACATTTCAGGTATTCAACAAAGACAAGTACAACCAAGTCCATGCGGGCAAACTTTTACTAGACTCTTTAATCCTAATATAAAAGAAAACTTGGTATAAGGTTGGAGGGAGAAAGAAAGATGCATGTATGCACAATCAAAACATTTATAATAAAATAAAAACAAAAAAACCAAGCAAACAAATATCTCACAATGTCCCTAGCAGAGTCACTAACTATCATCACCTGTTTTTGACTGGCCTCGAGATTGGATTAAGAAAGGACCCAATGCTCATTCATCCATTGGTCCTCGAGTCATCCCCATATAGTATCTCACACAAACCATACAAGGAAAAGAAAATACAGAATCTCCACCAAATAATTTAGAGCTGTGATTGGGTGCATAAAAAAAGAAAGGTCTATAGTTCTAGAGAATTAGGTTTGGAAGTTGGTTACATGTGAGGAAAAAAGAAAAACTCTTACACCCCCATTGCGCTCATAATTGGTACCTAATTTTTATTTATGGATGTTTGCTTGTTTTATTTAAAAAAATTACTTTTTTATATTTTTTGTTTTAGAGAAAATGGAAGTTTTATGGATCTAGGTCATTGAAAAATAAATAATTTTAAAATAAATAAAAGGGAAACATTTTAGTTTTAGAAAAAGAATGTGGGATGTAGACCCATGTGGCAATGCTTTCTTTTTTTGGAAAAGAAAAACAAAATAAGATAGTTTTGAATAAATATCACCGCCACAATCAATGTGAGCTTGAGGAGCTAAGGTATAACATCAAGGGCTCAACCCCATGACCACTTAGACCTTTGATTTAATTTTTCTACAAAGATGTTGATTGTCTTTGTATTTTTATTGTTGTTTAGAAAAAGAAGAATAGAAAGCTTTTGATTTAAAACTAAACAATTTAATAACAAGAAGAAAAAAAGAAAAACCTAAATGATTTTTGTAGGAAGATTCTTCAGAAATCTGTATAATGCTCAGCTTTAGCAAGGTGGTCAAGAGTCAGAACTCGCTTACCCATGGTGTACTCCTCCACACTCTCAAAAAATCCTCTCTTTTTTACCCCAAAAGTTATCAAATGCTTGCTTCTCTAATAGTGTAGGAAAAGATGATTTTTGAAAGGTCAAATGAATGCCTATTTATAGGCTAAGGTTGGAGGTTTTCAAAAGGTAAATTATTTTCTTTTAATGCTTGATTGAAAGAAAATGGACAAATATGATTTCTTATTCTCTAAGGCAATCAATCAATGTAATGACCCATGTTTGGGGATTTGTGGAGTTAGTCATTTGTGTATTTGGGTATGGGCAAAGACTCTTAACCATTTAGCTAGCGGGAGTCCAATGGCGTAACGCCTCGGTAAGGGTCTCACTGAGTAGAGGTTAAGGGGGCAGTGTTGGACCCCATTTTGTCCGGGTTGGACGTACTAACCATTTGCACATTCTATATTTATCGTCCCATGCCATGTATCTCATTAAACAGGTCTATAAAGCTCCCCCACTATCAAGGAGTCAATCCCAGGTTTAGCGCTGATGTTAAATTCCAATTTGCACGTGATGGATACTCTATGACAAGAACAGGGAAGCCAAAAATTGAGGACCACTATTGCAAGTCCCTAGAGTTCCCCAAGGCCAACATCAGGGGATAGAGGGTGAAATTTGGAGACTAACGCACTTGATCGCACTTAATTCCGTTGTAAAACGAAGAAGTTATGGCCAAAACAATTATCATTGGAAAAAGTCAAACTCGCCAAAAGACGGTCAATGCCCCTGGTCAAACTACCCAAAAATGTGCATGTGAGAAATAGTCCAAAATGTCTATTTAGGCGAATACGAGTCCTCCCAAACAATCCCTGAAAAGTCATTCATTTTTGCATTTTGGGTCGGGGTAAAAAAGTAATTAAAAGTCAAAAAAAAACTCAAAGACTCGTAGACTAAAAGCCTGTCTTCGATTGACGAAGCCTTCAAGTCTTCAAAGATTGACCTTCGAGGATTGACCTTTGTGGGTCGACCCTTGACCTTCGACCCTTAGCCCTTCGACCCATTGACCGTTGACCTTCAACCTGCCGACACTTCGACCCGTTGACCGTTGACCTCCGACCCACCAACGTTCGACCCTGCCGACACTTCGACTAGCCGACACTCCGACCTGCTGACACTTTCGCTATTTGGCCTCTTTCGCTGGCTCTCTCACTGATTACTCACGAGACGTGTTTTATTAGCTGGCCATTTTGTCAAAGATGCTTTTTAACGCCTGTCAGTCAAATGTGTCAATAAAAAACCAAAAAAGGCAATCATAGGTCGACAGTCCACCTGACAAAGCATAGAATCTGGAAATTAATAATACTGGGATTAATAATACACCCAACAAAGCATTAAATGCAGCAATTAATGAGATGTAGCTAACCCCTTTAAATCCAGCCTTTTGTCCACGCGATTAAGAGAGAGGACGTTACAAAAAAAAATAAACGAAAAGCTCTTCTGCTATTTTCACACGCAGCTCCCTAAACCCAAGAAGAGAGAACGCCGAGATTACGCCCAGAAAAAGAAAAAACCTCTGAACTTGAAAAAACAGCTGCTGCCATTCTCTATAATTTCGCCCAGCTCCCTCGTTCAAAAAATGAAAAAAGGGAGCCACATAGGCCGATTCCTCCTTCTTTCTTTTCTATTCCCACTACCTTTCTCCTCACCTTTCTTTGACAACCATACGTACTCTTTCTCCTTCTCAAGCTCAAAAGTTCCTGAAACACCATTCTCATCTCCCCAGTTTTGTTTTTGCTCCTTTTCACTATATTTCCAGCAAAAAATATAAAATAAAAAAAAACAGATCCATTCACAGTTCTTGCCAGCGGTACTTAGCTTCTAGCTCAATTCCGACCGACCAATCTTGGAGTCTCGCCCTCCTGCCAACGTCGCTGCTACCGAAATTCCAAGCTAGAGCCTAAGTTGGTTTATGTTTTTTTAATTTTTATGTTATTATTTTATTTTGTTCCTATTTTACTTCATGTATTCGTTTGTTATTATGTTCTTTTGTTTTCTTCTTATCTTTTAGTTGTTTTAATACATGATTGTAATTTGTAATAGCAAGTAGAAAAAAAAAGGTGAGAAAGTAAAAAAAAGAAGTAAAAAAAGAAGAAGAATCATACCAAACAGAAAAAAAGAAGGGAGTGAGTGTTGTTATTCTCTTTGTGGATGTCACCATCACACACATAACTTTTATGTTGATATGTGTTTGTTTTTTTATTTTTCATTAGCAAAACAAAAAAAAACACATAAAGATTTATTTATTTTTAACAGGTGTTAGTGCTTAGTTTTACTACTTTCAAAATATAAAAAAAACACCAAAAAAAACAAAACAAAATAAACACAAAAATGTTTTAAAAAAAACCATATTTCAATTTTTAGGACTTCAATAAAACAAACAACACAAAAAGAAAAAAGAAAAAACAACAAATAAAACAAACAAAACGTTTTTAACAAAACAGAAAACACAAAAAAAAAATTCAAACCAAAAAAACAAACAAACAAAACAAAAAAAAACGAAAAACAAAAAACAAAACAAAGACATAACCCTAGGATTTAATTTTTCACTTCGAACAAAGAACAAAAAACAAAAAAAAAACAAAAAAAGCCTTAGGATTTCATCTTTTACTTCAAATAAAAAAGCCAAATAAAACTTTTAGGATTCCCTTTAGAAATTTAAGGTAAAACAATTTTTAACCATAACTTTAACAAATGACTTAGGTAAAACAAGAAGCATAGACTTTCTTGGAAACTCAACCCAATCACAACAGTGAAAATAAATAGAAAACATCCTCTTCTAAAAATAGATACCGAAAGGGCGTTGTAGGGGTGCTAATCCTTCCCTACACATAACCAATTCCCGAACCCTTCTTTGGTGACGCAGACCACACTTTAAACTACTCAAGGTAGTGGGTATCCAGTTGTAACCCAAAAACAGTTGGTGACATCTCTAAATTTCTCACCATTGGTTTAGTTTGAGCCCACCCGAAACGGGCCCGGACGAAAACCAGTGATGACACTGGCGACTCCGCTGGGGACGTTGAACACTTTAGAGAGTTAGGTTTAGCATTAGGAATAAGTGGTTATTTTATTTTTGTATATATTTATTGATTATGATTTGTTTATACACTTTAACTGCCATAATAACTATCACTTTTGTTTTCTCAACTGTACTTGTGATTTATTTATATGCTTTAACTGCCATGATATTTGTTATTTTATGCTATAAAAAATGTGCCATGATAGTTATGCTTTACTACTTTCCCTACCTGTTGCACCTATGCATAACCCTATACCCGGGTTTAGCATAATCTAGGTTAGCGAGGTTTAGTATGGTCCCCAGTGCGTTGATCATTATTTGCAATGGGCCTCGGACTCCTCACTCAAGCTTGAGGTTCTTTTAAGGCACATCCTTTTAAGACTCCCCTCCGGTAAATCCCATGGGGTATGGTGCCCTCTATAGTGGAAGTTTGGGAACCAATGAATAAGATAGGTCTAGCAATATAAGCCTATCAGGGGCATTGACCCACATGTTGTTTGCTCATTCTATGCCATGCTAACCTTTGTTTTGTAGGGTAATCCTTAAGTTATCCCCTGCACATATTATTTGCTTTACTATTGGTTTATTCTTTTATGCTGCCTATTTACGTTGATATTTGTTTAACAACCATCCTAACCTGTCATCATGCATAACACGACATTCATACAAGCATGAAAACTTTAGTCATTTCCTAAAAGGCCTTCAAAATAAGGAGGCTGTCGTGGTAGTGGCCCAAGCATCTGGGGACATTCAACTGCGCCTTGGAGAACATGTTATCATAGAAGATCAGTTGGACTACACTAAGGAGGTACAAAGGATATGGAGCCAATGGTCAGACGAAAGGAAAAACATATATATATAGCAGTTTGGGGATTTGCTCCATGTGACCGAGCTACTCGCCGACAAGGATATGCTTGGAGCATCAATATATTCCTGGGAGCCACGATGGCGGTGTTTTAACTTCAACAGCGTAGATCTTGTTCCAACTAAAGAAGAAGACCGAAGGCTAATGGATATCCCTGTGGAAAACAAAATAAAGATCTATCTACCGGAGCCCAGAAGATCATGTCGAAGGGCCTTTGTTGAGATAATGGGAAAGCCAGTATGGGACTCACCGGCGGCCACAACCTATGGTGGGCGGGAATATCTTCCATGGGCAACAATCAAAGAAATGATACAGACTGCAATAGAAGTAGGGGCACACAAATTGCTTACACTAGCTATATACAGGCTAGTCATTTTCTCGAGGATACCGACCCACATCGATGGAGCAATTGTAGATTTGGTCCAGTAGGCGCTCAAAGGATATAACCCTACTCTTGCTATATTGGCTGAAACCATTTGATCTCTTATTTATCTGAGAAGTAAGGGCTCGGGGCAGTTCATGGGGTGCCTATCTCTCCTGTACACATAGCTGCAAGGTCATTTCCTTTGTAGTATTCCTCGCTTTACTGTTGTTTACGAAGTACCAGCCATGACACTACTAGATATTCTGCTCAGCAAGTGGAGTTTACCTAAAGGCATTGAAGACTGGAGGAAGAAGCTAGAGAACCTCACAGAAGCTGACATTACCTGGACTGCTCCTTGGATGCCAGTGGTCTCCATGACTTATAGTTACGGGGACTATAATTGGGTCCAATTCTTAGGCCCTTGGGGAGGAAATGCATATGCACCGTTGCAGGGTGGAAGACAAGTCGGGCATCATCTAATTATCCCTGCTATTCGGCATAAAAGATTGTGACTTCACCTATGACAGAACTATGCTCACAAAAAGAAGGCAAAAAGATGTATCAGGCATGGTCCACCCCACACAAGATCCAACCCAACAATCCGAAACCTGGTGTTTATTTCGCATACATATCTTGGCGGGCACAACACAAGCCACAGTTAACTTTGGACATGAGAGCTATCCTCCAAGAGAATCAGACTATAAGGCAGCAGATTCAAAGGTTAGAAGCATCTTTAGAAGGAGCTCTACAAAGGTTGCAGCTGAGGGAAAAATAGATCGAGATCATATTAAAGCAAAGAGAGGAGGCAGGTGAGCAACCACCCCAGAGGAGGAGGCACCGTGCTACTTAGGAGATGACTGGAAATTGTTTTAAGATCATATAGCCATAGCTCTCATTTACATGGCATTTCATGTTGTATTGTGTGTTTGTATTTGCGATAAAGTTGTTTGTTTATCTAACCCTCCGCATATGCATTCATGCATACATGCATATCGAGTAAAAAATCAAATAAAAATTCCCTTGTACCCAGGTGGGTAGCAGCCTTTCTCTAGGATTGCGCACTCTTATAATCTCAGATCTCGCCGTAATCAGGTATCACAACAACAACCAATGGCAGACGAAGCAGAGAACATACTCATAGGTTTAGAACAATCACAACAAGCCCTATAGGGGCAAATGGCTTTGATGATGGACATGCTCACCAAGCTGACTGAAGAAAGATAAAGAATCCCGGCAAGAGGAACCCCAAATCACCAACAAGAATAGGGGTAGGAGGTAGTTCCGCCACCTAATCTGGGTCCAAGTCAGGCACCCACATGTCAGCCCGCCATGACACAACCCCCTACTCCAAATTAAAGTCATTTCACTATGCCCGCAACAGGAAATATAATGGAAGTGGTGGGTTCCCCAGCTCCTAAGGAGAATGTTGAGTATCCTGCTCTGAGACGACTAGAGGAAAGACTGAAAGCTGTAGAAGGCATCAACAACTATGGCATGATTAGCCCACAAGACTTATGCTTAGTCCCTGGAGTGGTGCTGCCACCGAAATTCAAGATGCCAGAGTTTGAGAAGTTCAATGGGACCTGTTGTCCAAGGACACACCTAGCCATGTATTATCAAAAGATGGCAGCCTACGCAGGCAAAGATAAGTTGCTTATGCATTGTTTCCAGGAAAGCCTAATTGGGGCATCCCTCTGCTGGTACTTTCAGTTGGATGGCAATCGTATCAAGACTTGGAAAGAATTGGCCACATCCTTCTTGGCTCAATACAAACACGTCACTGAGCTAGCGCTAGACTGACTGACCCTGCAGTCCTTGGAAAAGGGGTCCGATGAAAGTTTCAAGGATTATGCACGGAGATGGAGAGAGACCGTTGTGGAGGTCCAACCTCCCCTTACAGAAAGAGAACTCATTACTCTTTTTATCAATACACTAAAAGGCATCTACTACGAGAAGTTGATCGGTAATGTCTCTAGCAGCTTTGCAGACTTGGTTGCACTCGGTGAATGTGTAGAAAGTGGAATTAAAGGAGGAAAGCTAAAGGGTGATGCAGTTGAGGCATCAAAACGATTTCAACCACCAGCAAAGAAGAAGGAAAATGAGACCAACTTGGTATACCAATTGCACCCGCCAATACAACCAACATTCTACCAAACACCAGGGTGCTACAGAGGGTCACCGATAGCTGCCTATGCTACACCTGCTCCTGCTCCCCAATTCGCTCCTTATTTACCACTAGGGATTCCATTTCCATATCCAATGGCACCAAACCCATTTTAACCGAGAGCACCATACCAAGAGCAACCAAGGGCATTAGCTCCAGACGGACCGAGACCCGTATTCCAAGGACAGGGGCAACCAAGGGCCTAGACTCAACATGCAGGAGCGAATCAGGCTCCTCGTCGGACATGACAAGAGTTTGACCCAATTCCAATGACATACGCTGAATTATACCCCAAGCTCCTAGAAGCAAGGGTGGTACTTCCTACACCCTTGGGAGAAATAAGGTCTCCTCCCCCGGCTTGGTATAAACCAGATGCCAGATGTGAATATCATGCCAGGTGGAGCTGGACATGATATCGAAAACTGCATAACATTCAAAAGGAAGGTTCAGGCCTTAAAGGATGGCAAGAATTTTCTGCACTGACTAGGACGCCAAATGTGAGCAGTAATCCACTCCCAGAACATTCTCATGATGTCGCTAATATAGCAACAGAAGGACAGCTAAAGAAGGTTCCACAAATACAAATGGAGAAAAGTTATCTAGTTAACCTGCTGCAAGAACATGGATATATACTTGCTACGGACACATTGAAGATAGAGAAGGGGACAGAGTTGGAGAAACAATGTCTTTATCACAAAATATCACGGGGACATGATATTGAATAATGTAGCTAGTTTGCTAGCATGGTACAAAAGCTCATGGACTAGAGGATGATCGAATTCTCAAGAGGAGAGATGGACAACCAAAGCCACATGATCCGAGGAGATAATTCACATAAATCGTCATGGGTGCCAATACCCTTTGTCTTAAACGTTAAAACTCCAGAAACCCCACAACTGCCACATAGAATTAGGCCTCTCACTATCCATGTCGCTAACCCCATGTCAGACAAGGAGGAGAGAACTAACATCCCACAATTGCCTCATGGCATTGTACCTCTCACCATAGGTGTTTCTACTTTTTTCCCTTACAAGACAGACAAGGCAGTCCCATGGAACTACAGTTGCGAAATAGTCCAAGGAGCTACCGCAATAGAAAAGAGAACTAGGAGTGGTCGTGCTTATGCCGCTGATATGGTCGACAAAGCAAGGAAAGAAAAAGATGCCAAATTAGACATTGAGCCAACAGTGGAGGCAACAAAGAAAGGAGCACCAGTCACTGAAGAAGAGACAACAGAATTTCTGAAACACATGAAGCAGAGCGAGTATAACATTGTGGATCAGCTAAGTCATCAACCGGCTCGCATCTCATTGCTCTCATTAATGATGGATCCCAACCTCACCAAGAAGCGCTAATGAAGGTTTTGAGCCAAGCCTATGTTCCTCCAACCATCCAAGTGGCGAATGTGGATGGACTCACTAGTAACCTCATTATGAACAACGTCATTAGCTTTGGCGATGACGAGCTGCCCCAGGTAGGAAAGGGACATATAAAAGCTCTGCACATCACTGTCAAATGTAAGGAGCACACTATAACTCGAGTACTTATTGACAACGGCTCTGCTTTGAACATTATGCTTTACATATACTGCAACAATTCCTGGTCGACGCATCCTATATGTGGCCTTGTACAATGAAGGTATGGGCATTTGATGGAGGCAAACGTGATGTGGTGGGAACTCTGGACATTCCACTTCTAATTGGACCAGCTACCTTTATGGTGGAATTTCAGGTGATGGACATCATGCCCTATTATAGCTGTTTGTTGGGAAGACCTTGGATCCACATGGCAGGAGTAGTGCTGTCAAGCCTCCACCAAAAGATGAAATTTGCAATGGGAGACCAACTCATTTGCATCTCTAGAGAGACAAGTTTCCTTGTCACCAAGCCGGCATTAGTCACCTATATTGAAAACAATGAGGATGTTCCAGAATGCTCCTATCGGGCATTTGAGATGGTGAATGTCACTTCGGCCCCAAACCATTATCTCTCGAAGGCTGCAAGAATGGTTGCAACCACCATGATCAAACAAGGATACAAACTAGGGCAAGGATTAGGCCTAAAGGCTCAAGGAATCTAGAAACCATTGACCATCCGAGAAAATACCGAGAAGTTTGGGCTAGGCTACATGCCTACAAAGAGTGACAGACAGAGGAAAGTTTCCAAAAAGAGGGAAATCAGAATGGCAAAGTTGCAGAAAAGGCCAATACACGAAGAAAAGAGGAGCTTTCCCCCCTTACTTATTACCTTTCGGAGTTGAGGGTTTATCCACAAAAGCCAAGCTGAAACTGGGACTGTAGCTGCATTGGACACAGACGAGCATGCACCGAGCGAGATGGTTCTGTTGGTGCTAGAGGATCCCAACCAACCATTGAACAATTGGACCAGCTTGGACCTCCCTATAATGTAATGCTTAAGGGGTCAACGGGATTTAATGTATTCTATTTTAATATTTTTTGAAGCTTGAACATTTGTTTTTATTAAAAGCTTTCCAATAAAATGTACTTTTTTCAAATCTTTCATGGTGCATTCCATTCATAACACATGCATATCATATTTGGTTACCAACTTGTCATTCTCTTATAAGAAGGTATCACAATGTCAATGAAAACAAAGTATGCGAAAGCGAAACGAGATGCCTATGGTTTGACCAAAGTCCAAACTGGGAGCAGCCAGTGTTTGAAGTTGATGAGAATGAGGTAGAGACACCCGAGCTACCGGGAGAGATCATACGCCTATTGGAAAGGGATAATCGCTTGTCCATACCAAGTAAAGACCCAATAGAAACAATGAATTTGGGGACAACAACTGAACCAAGAGAATTGAGGGTAGGGACCTTGATAGCTGCTAACATCAAGAAGCAAATAATCGAGCTGTTAAGGAGCTACATCGATGTTTTTGCATGGTCATACCAAGATATGTCGGGTTTAGACACGGACATAGTGCAACATCACATACTAGTGAAGCCAGAGTGCAAGCCAGTACAATAGAAATTGCGAAGAATGAGATCGAAGATGCTACTGAAGATTAAAGAAGAAGTCAAAAAGCAATGGGACCCAGGTTCCCTAAGTGTCTCCCACTATCCAGAATGGGTGGCCAATGTTGTACCAATACCGAAGAAAGGAGGCAAAGTACGTATGTGTGTCGATTATAGAGATGTGAACTGGGCCAGTCCGAAAGACAACTTCCCGCTTCCTCATATTGATACCCTAGTGGATAACATAGCAAAACATGCCCTATTCTCGTTCATGGATGGATTCTTAGGCTATAATCAGATTCGCATGGCCCCGGAACACAAGGAGAGGACCACGTTTACGACACTTTGGGGCACTTTATGTTATAATGTGATGCTGTTTGGCCTGAAGAATGCAGGAGCAACCTATCAGCGAGCCATGGTGACCCTGTTCCATGACATGATGTATAAAGAAGTCAAGGTCTATGTGGGTGACATGATAGCCAAATCGCGGAGCACTGAAGATCATGTTGAAGTACTCCGTAAGCTTTTCAATAGACTATGGAAATATCAACTCAAATTGAACCTCGAAAAATGCACTTCCGGAGCCATGTCAGGAAAACTGTTGGGCTTTATCGTGAGCCAAAAAGGAGTGAAAATTGATCTAGATAAAGTTCGAGCTATCCAGGAGATGCCCCCACCACGAACTATCAAGGAGGTCAGAGGATTCCTCGGGCGGTTGAATTACATTGCCCGATTCATTTCACAATTGATGGCCACATGTGAATCCATTTGCAAGATATTATGGAAGAATAACCCCGAAATTTGGAATGACAAATGTCAAGAAGCTTTTGACAAGATCAAGCAATATCTGTCCAATCCACCTGTTTTGGTCCCACCAGTACCAGATAGACCCTTGATCTTATACTTGACTGTTCAGGAGTCCTCAATGGGTTATATCTTGGGGCAACATGATTCTACAGGCAAGAAGGAGCAGGCCATTTATTATCTAATTAAGAAGTTCACCATCAATGAAGAGAACTATACACCATTAGAAAAGACATGTGCCTTTGTGTGGATAACAAGATGATTAAGGCAGTACACTCTTTATCATACCACATGGCTGATTTCGAGGCATGATCCACTCAAATATTTCTTGGAAAAGCCATCCATCTTTGGAAGAATCGCCAAATGGTTGTTGGTCCTATTATTACCTTGATGGTCCCGTTCTATATAAGAGAAATCATGACATGGTATTACTACGGTGTGTGGCAAAAGAAGAGTCGAAACAGATAATGAAAGAAGTGCACGAAGGAGAATGCAGTTCACATGCAAATGGACATGCATTAACAAGACAAATCATACGAATGAGCTATTATTGGGTCACCATGGAGAAAGATTGCATTGAATATGTGCGCAAATGCCTCAAGTGTCAAATTTATGGTGATAAGATCCAAGTACCTCTATCCAAGCTGCATGTGATGGTTTCCCCATGGCCCTTTTCGCTTTGGGGCATCGACTTTATCAGACCAATATCTCTGGAAGCATCCAATGGACACCGCTTCATCTTAGTGGCCATTGATTATTTCACCAAGTGGGTAGAAGCAACATCCTATACTAATGTCACACAAGCTGTGGTGCTTAAATTTTTGTGGAGCAACATTATATGTCGATATGGGCTTCCTGAGCAGATCATAACAGACAATGCCGCCAATTTGAACAGTCGGATGATGGGTAAGTTGTGTGAAGCATACAAAATCCAACACCGCAACTCGACTCCCTATCGCCCCAAGATGAATGGAGCAATTGAAGTAGCTAATAAGAATATCAAGAACATTATCAGAATCATGATGGAAACATACAAAGATTGGCATGAGAAGCTACCATTTGCCTTGCACACCTATCGCACCTCGGTACGAACATCAACTGGGGCAACTCCATTTTCTTTGGCTAATGGTATGGAAGTAGTCTTACTTGTCGAAGTGGAGATACCTTCTCTCCGAATTCTCAAAGATACTTGGCTCGAAGAAGCAGAATGGGCCCAAAGTCGTTATGAGTAGTTGAACTTAATCGAAGGCAAATGTTTGGCAGCTATTTGCAGAGGATAGCTATATCAACAGAGAATGATGAACAACTACAATAAAAAGGTGAAGCCCAGGAGCTTTCAAGCAGGTGACCTCGTCCTCAAGAAGATCTTACCAATTCAGCATGACCATAGAGGCAAGTGGACTCCCAATTATGAAGGCCCATATGTGGTGAAGAAAGCATTCTCAGGAGGTGCCCTAATCCTTGCTAGAATGGATGGTGATGAGCTCCCTAAACCAGTGAATAACGATGCGGTGAAAATGTTCTATGCTTAGTGGACAGTTGCCTAATCCTTTTTCCTAGACATGGAAGGAATAAGCATGAGCAGACTTGGTGAAAACCCGAAAGGGCACCAAGGGTAAAATACAAACCTCCAACAAAAGGACAAAGAAGCAAACAAAGGCGGACTTGGTGAAAACCTGAAAGGGCACCAAGGGTAAAATACAAATCCAAAAACAAATCCTGAAGGGTGAAATCAGTCAGAATCTCGAAGGATCAAGACCACATAAAACGGGGTCCGTTGCAAACCATGGAAACAACACCATTTAAACACAAAGTACAAAGAAGCAAACAAAGGCGGACTTGGTGAAAACCTGAAAGGGCACCAAGGGTAAAATGCAAAGCCAAAAACAAATCCTTAAGGGTGAAATCAGTCAGAATCTTGAAGGATCAAGACCACATAAAATGAGGTCCGTTGCAAACCATGGAAACCGCACCATCTAAAAACAACAGCTGCAAATGGTGGAAGACTGGGTCAAACCTAAGGCACACTCGAATCAAATTTGTACATCATGCTTTTTAAAGACTTGTAATTCTGTTTATTAGATTATAACAATAGGCACTTTTTATGATATAAATATGCTTTATGTAATTAAACCAACAAAAATCCCGTTTTATATCCCTAATAAGGTTTTGTCATATTCATTTCACATTTAGTTAGAATATTTTAAATCCCTAGTAGGCTCCTTTGGCATTGCCTTGTGGGCAGGGTTAAGCTCAAAATCCCCAAACAAGTCAAGTTCCTCAACCCAGAGTACCAATATTTCCCCAGAATATCAATATCCCCAGCGAAGCTGTTAAATCAAGCCCCTCAATGCGGCGAAGTTAAGTCAAACAGGCCCTTCATTCACAAAAAAAGGGGACTTCCCCAGCAAAGATAGGAAAACTTCCCAGCCAAAGAGAAAAGAGTTCCCCAACAAATCGGATGTTAGCCAAAATCTCCAGCAGCATAGAGATGAACCCCCAATCCATATTGGATCTCGCAATGCATTTCACTGTGCATCCCTACATGCACCACATTGCATTCCATGCATCAATGTATACATTCATCATTTTCTGCAATTTCAGGAACGTCATTGCTTTTGAAGATCCCAAGAACTCTTCTGCAGTGAACTTCTCATCAAGCCCTACAAGCTTCCTTTGTTCAAACTCTATGAGCCTTTCCTTGCAATTTCCCCAAGCTCTAAAAGCACCCTTTGACACTATTTTTTTGGGTAACCTCGTAGAGCGATCTCCTAGAGTGAACTCGTAGAGGCAGCCTATCTACTTTCCTCAACAATCATGCACCCCTTTCTAGGCCTAGGAATCCTTTTCAATTCTTGAGTACTGTTAGGCCTTGGATGCCTTTTCAATTTCTACTAGGCCTTAGATGCCTTTTCAATTTCTATTAGGCCTTGGATGCCTTTTCAATTCCTGTTAGGCCCTAGATGCCTTTTCAATTCCTATCAGGCCTTGGATGCCTTTTCCCTTTCTGTCAGGCTTTGGATGCCTTTTCAATTTCTGTCAGGCGTTGGATGCCTCTTCCCTTTCTGTTAAGCCTTGGATCCCTTTTCAATTTCTGTTAGGACTTGGATGCTTTTTCATTTTCTGTTAGGCCCTAGATGCCTTTTTAATACCTGATAAGCCTTGGTTGCCTTTTCCTTTTCCATTCCTGTTAGGCCATAGATGCCTCTTTCAAATTGTCCAAAGTCCATTAGCCTGAGAAGCCCCTTTTCCCTCTTGGGGACAGACCCAACCGTCGCATTCTACTTTTCCTCCGTGCTAGGTAAGTTAGGTAAGTGCTCTAACTCGTCCAAAATGACTCCTTTCTATCTTTGTACACTTGTTTGTATACAAACAATGCACAAAGAGGGGCAGTTGTTGGACCCAATTTTGTCCGGGTTGGACATACTAACCATTTGCACATTTTTTATCTATCCTCCCATGCCATGTATCTCATTAAACAGGTCCATAAAGCTCCCCCACTATCAAGGAGTTAATCCCAGGTTTGGTGCCGATGTTAAATTCCAATTTGCACATGATGGATACGCTATGACAAGAACAGGGAAGCCAAAAATTGAGGACCACTATTGCAAGTCCCTAAAGTGCCCCAAGGCCAACATCAGGTGATAGAGGGTGAAATTTGGAGACTAACGCATGACCACACATAATTCTGTCATAAAACGAAGAAGTTATGGCCAAAACAATTATCGTTAGAAAAAGTCAAACTCGCCAAAAGACGGTTAATGCCCCTGGTCAAACTACCCGAAAATGTGCATGTGAGAAATAGTCTGAAATGTCTATTTAGGCGAATACGGGTCCTCCCAAACAATCCCCGAAAGGTTGTCCATTTTTGCATTTTAGTTGGGGCTATAAAGGTAATTAAAAGTTCAAAAAAAAAAACTCGTAGACTCGAAGCCTCGAAGCCTGTCTTCGACCGATGAAGCCTTCGAGTCTTCGAGGATTGACCTTCGACCTGCCGACACTTCGACCCATTGACTGTTGACCTTCGACCCACCGACCTTCGACCCTGCTGACACTCCGACTTGCTGACACTTTGACCCTTTGACCTCTGACCTTTGCTATTTGGCCTCTCTCGCTGGCTCTCTCACTGATTACTCACGGGACGTGTTTTATTAGCTGGCCATTTTGTCAAACATATTTTTCAATGCCTGTCAGTCACATGTGTCAATAAAAAACCAAAAAAGGCAATCATAGGTCGACAGTCCACCTGACAAAGCATAGAATCTGGAGTTCCTGAAACACCATTCTCATCTTTCTTTGACAACCATACGTACTCTTTCTCCTTCTCAAACTCAGAAGTTCCTGAAATACCATTCTCATCTCCCCAGTTTCTTTCACTATATTTCCAGCAACAAATATCAAAAAAAAAAAAAACAGATCCATTCGCAGTTCTTGCCAGCGGTACTTAGCTTCCATCTCGATTCCGAGTGACCAATATTGGAGTCTCGCCCTCCTGCCAACGTCGCTGCTACCGGAATTCCAAGTTAGAGACCAAGTCGGTTTATGTTTTTTTTTAATTTTTATGTTGTTGTTTTATTTTGTTCCTGTTTTACTTCATCTATTCGTTTCTTATTCGTTTCTTATTTTGTTGTTTTGTTTTCTTCTTATCTTTTAGTCGTTTTAATACATGATTGTAATTTGTAAAAAAGAAGAAGCTGAGAAAGTAAAAAAAAAGTAAAAAAAAAAAAAAGAATCATGCCAAACAGAAAAAAAGAGGGGAGTGAGTGTTGTTATTCTCTTTGTGAATGTCACCATCACACACATAACTTTTATGTTGATATGTGTTTGTTTTTTTATTTTTCATTAGCAAAACAAAAAAAACACATAAAGATTTATTTATTTTTAACAGGTGTTAGTGCTTAGTTTTACTACTTTCAAAATACCAAAAAAAACTAAAAACACCAAAAACAAAACAAAAAAATCAAACCAAAAACAAACCAAAAAACAAAAAACAAAACAAAAAAAGTTTTTAAACAAAAAAAGCATATTTCAATTTTTAGGACTTCAATAAAACAAACAACACAAAAAAGAAAAAAACAAGTAAAACAAACAAAACGTTTTTAACAAAACACAAAACAAAAGAAAAACCCAAACCAAAAATAAAAAAAAAAAAAAGAACAAACAAAACAAAAAAACAAAAAACAAAACAAAGACATAACCCTAGGATTTCATTTTTCACTTCGAACAAAGAACAAAAAACAAAAAAACAAAAAAAAAACAAAAAAGGCCTTAGGATTTCATCTTCCACTTCAAACAAAAAAGGCAAATAAAACTTTTAGGATTTCCTTTAAAAATTTAAGGTAAAACAATTTTTAACCATAACTTTAGCAAATAACTTAGCTAAAACAAGAAGCATAGACTTTCTCGGAAACTCAACCCAATCACAACGGTGAAAATAAATAGAAAACCTCATCTTCTGAAAATAGATACCGAAAGGGCGCTGTAGGGGTGCTAATCCTTCCCTACACGTAATCAATTCCCGAACCCTTCTCTGGTGACGCAGACCACACTTTAAATTACTCAAGGTAGAGGGTATCCAACTGTACCCCAAAAATAGTTGGTGGCGACTCTAAATTTCTCACCATTGGTTTAGTTTAAGCCCACCCCAAACGAGCCCGGACAAAAACCAGTGATGACAGGCAGCGCCCCAAAGCCAATTTTTTTTGGAGAGGCTAAATGGATTGTCATGTGAAGGCTTGGTCGGTGTAGCCTTGGTCAATGTGGGATAATTGTTGATGTGGTCGACCTCGCCTAGTAGTGGTCGATATCGACCAATGGGGATTCTAGAAAGTGAAGAGTGTTTGATCAATGCAAGGATAATTTTTGACATGAGGTCGACGTGGTCGATGTGGCATCATAGTGATCGAGGTCGACCAAGAGGAGTTTCTAGAGAGTTTTCCCAAAGAGTGGCCAACCTAGCTTGGTGTGGTCGACATTCAACCGAAATTCAAGGTAAGGATTTCGTACCCCCTTTCTCTTGAACATGTTTGTACGGGTTAAGCCTATTATAAGGTTGAGTTAATGTGGGATATTGTGTTTTCATTTGTATTATGATACTATAATATGTTGGAAATATAGGATTTGATGAAGCTGCCAAAATATAGTCTAAGTCTGGAGACTCGAAAAACCAAAGGTTGTAGGGTCGAAGAGTCGAAGTTCATAGAAGTGCAACTGTCATAGGAGGTATTGGCAAGAGACTCGTAGACTCATAGGGTCTGGAGACTCAAGGCGAAACAGTGACAGAACATTGCGACTCATAGATCCAGGGTCGTAGAGTCATAGTATGGGAAAGAGAGTGTTACTGTAAGCGTCAATAAGTTCAGAGACTCGTAGAGTCAAAGATTTTTTAAGAACAGTAACCAAAGCTAAATGACTCGTAGACTCATAGACTTGTAGACTCGTAGCACGCAAAATTGTAGAGTCCCCATAAATACTTAAGTCAATTAACAGAAATTAAATTGCCACTAGACTCGAAGTAGAGTCGTAGAGTCGAAACCTTCGAACACTATTAAGAAAACAGGACTCGTAGACTCGTAGATTGAAAGTCGTAGAGTCGAAGCCTTCGAACGGTGTAAAGAAAACTGGACTCGTAGACTCGTAGATTTAAAGTCGTAGAGTCGAAGCCTTCGAACACTGTTAAGAAAACAGGACTCGTAGACATGTAGGTTGAAGGTCGAAGAGTCGATGCTATAAAGACTGGAAAACAAATGAAACTGTAACTCAAGGGTCGTAGAGTCGTAGACTCGTAGACTCAAGGGACACAGTTGTCATCACTGGATTTCGTCCGGGCCCGTTTGGGGTGAGCTCAAACTAGACCAATGGTGAAAAAATTTAGAGTCGCCACCAACTGTTTTTGGGGTACAGTTGGATACCCTCTACTTTGAGTAGTTTAAAATATGTGGTCTGCGTTATCAGAGAAGGGTTCGGGAGTTGGTTACGTGTAGGGAAGGATTAGCACCCCTACAGCGCCCTTTCGGTATCTAATTTAGGAGGAGGAGGTTTTCTATTTTATTTGTACTGTCATGACTGGGTTAAGTTTCCCAAAAAGTCTATGATTTTTATTTAGCTAAGTTATTTATTAAAGTCGTGGTTAAAATGAATTTTCCCTAAATTTCTAAAGGGAATCCTAAAAATTTTAGGTTTTTGTTTGAAGTGGAGAATGAGATCTTACGAGTTGATTTTGGTTTTTGGTTTTGCTTTTGGAAATTGAAGTCCTAAAAAATGTTTTTTTTTTATTTTCCCCCTTTTTTTTGGTTTTGGGTTAGAAAACATACATTTTTTTTATTGTTATTGTTTTTTTTGTGTGTTTTAAAAAAAATGTTTGTTTTGGTTTTGCTTTTTTTTCTTTTTTTTTTTTTTTTTTTTTTTTTTGTTTTTGGAAACCTTTCTTTCTTTCTTTTTTTTTTTTTTGCAAACCCAAAATCTTAAATCAAAGTCATGAACATATGCATTAAAATAAAAAACGTGGAGTGTGTGATTATGACATCCGCAAAAGAAAAATAAAAGCACTCTTTTTTCTTTTCTTCATCTTTTTCTTTTATGCCTCTCTTTGCGCTCTCTTGTTTTTTTGTTTCCACTATATTTTACATATTACAACATACCACATACAAAGAATGAAAATACAAGGAAAACCAACGCAACCAATAAAAGAAATACAAGGAAATATTAAGAATTACATCAAATATTAATGTAAATAAGCTGAAAAATAATGAGTAAATAAAGATTGAACCAACTTTGGGGCTTGCAATACTAGTCTTCTATTTGAGCTCTTGTCCGCGACGATAGTCACTTGCTCGAATTAGAACTAACAGATCTGGCAGCGGGACTTGTGAAGAGGCTTTCCTGGTATTTGGAGGCTAGAGTGATTTTTTTTTGAGGTTAAGATTTTCTGGTAGCTGGCAATAATCAAAGGGGGCGTGAGAAGCTGGGGCATGAAAAGGAATTGGAAACTGGTTTTCCTGTTTTTTTTTTTTAAACGCAGAAAGAGAGGGCTGAAGTTGGAGTTGTTTTTGTGTTTTTCTTTTGCTGAAAAAAAAGAACTGGAACGAGATAGGAGGGAAAGAGGATGAAGGGGCGATGTTTGATTGCAGAATAGCAGAAAGACTGGGCGATTTTTTTTTGTTGGGTGTGATCTCTGTTTTTCTTCTTTTTTTCCCTCTCTCTTTTCGCGCGGGGAAGAATTTGGGACTCTACTCTCTTTTTTTTCTTTTTTTTCTTTTTTGCAGGGAAGAAGCTGGCGGGATCTGGGTGTTTTTTGTTTTGGGACTCAACTCTCTGTTTTTTTTTCTCCCTCTCTCCTTTGCGCTAGGACGAGGCTTGGTGTAAATGGTATCAGGTTTTTTTTTCGATGATCAGGGCTCTCTCTTTTGCGCAGGAACAGAATACTGTATTTTAAAGGGCTGGCAGAAAAATTTGCTGGACTGTCATTAATTACAGCATTAAATGCGATGCAGTATTTTATTTTGAGATTCTGCTGTTTGTTGGAGGGAACAGCGACTTGTGTAGCGTGATTGTCCTTTTTTAATGTTTTCGTTTAGCACATGTGGCCGACAGGTATTCAAAAATGATTCGTTGTCAGATGGCCAGCGCATAAAACAGGTCTTGTGAATAACCAGCGAGAAAAAAGCCAACGAGAAAAGCCAATGAGAAAAGCCAATCATTGACGGTCAAAGGGCAAAGGGAATCGAAGTGTCGGCAGGTCGGAGTGTCGGCAGGTCGAAGTGTCGGCAGGGTCGAAGCTTCGATGGATCGAAAGTTCGGTGGGTCGAAGGTCAACGGTCAACGGGTCGAAGTGTTGGCAGGTCGAAGGTCAGCGGTCAACGGGTGGAAGGCTTACAGGCGTTGCAGGTTAAGGGTCGAAGGTCGGAGTGTCGGCAGCGGGGCTTCAAGGGTCAAGGGTCGAAGGGTCGAAGGTCAGAGTGTCAGTAGGTCAAGGGGTCGTAGGTCGCGTGTCGAAGGCGTCGCAAGTCAAGGCGTCGTAGGTTCACAGGTGAAGGGGTCGCAAGTCCTAGCGTCGTAAGTCCTGGCGTCGTAAGTCTCGAGGCGTCGCATCTTCACAAGGTTCGAAAGTCCGAAGGGGCGAGTCGTAGGTCAGAGTGTCGGCAGCGAGGCTTCGAGGGTCAAGGGTCAAAGAGTCAACGGGGCGAGTCGTAGGTCGGAGTGTCGGCAGCGGGGCTTCGAGGCTTCGAGGCTTCGATGCTTCGAGGCTTCAAGGCTTCGATGCTTCAAGGCTTCGAGGCTTTGGGGCTTCAAGGCTTTGATGCTTCAGGGCTTCGAGGCTTCGAAGGTCAATGGGTCGAAGTGTCGGCAGGTCAACGGTCAACGGTCAACCCCGAAGTTTTTTTTTTAACTTTTAATTACCTTTTTACCCTTACCCATAATGCAAAAATGGACGACCTTTTAGGGATTGTTTGGGAAGACCCGTATTCGCCTACATAGACATTTTGGAGAGTTTCACATGATCACTTTTTTTGGGCGGTTTGACCAGGGGCATTGACCGTCTTTTGGCAAGTTTGACTTTTTTCCAACGAAAGTTGTTTTGGCCATAACTTCTTCATTTTAAATTAGAATGGAGCTCGGTCAAGTGCGTTATTCTCCAAATTTCTTCCTCTATCCCTTGATTTTGGTCTTGGGGTACTTTAGGGACTTGTAGCAAAGGTCATCCATTTTGGGCTTCCCCATTCGTGTAACTGTATCCATCTTGTGCAAATCGCAAGGAATCTCTAAGGACCTGTTCAACAAGGTATATGGCATGGGCAAAAAGGTATATACATCAAATGGGATTAGTATGTCCAACCCGGACAAAATGGGGTCCAACAACAGTCACTATAGAGAAATTGCCACACTTCCAGACTCGGAGATCGATGGCTGAGAGTTGTAGCTAAAGGGTCACAGCTATACAGAAACTCAATTTATGAGCCTCTATGAAAGACTAAGGAAGAAAAGCGAAGTGGAAGACTCATAGAGTCGAAGATTTTCAGACCACTTAGTCAAATATAGTAAACTGAGAGACTCGAAGGTCGTAGACCCGCAGAACTAGGGTCGTAGACTCATAGCTACAATAACAGGTAGATTAGATGGACTCGAAGAAGTCACTCTAAGTGTTATTCGAAGAGTCGCAGAGTCGTAGACTTTAGTTAACAGAGTGACACAAAAGGCTAATCCAACCTGACCTCTAGCCTCGAAGACTCGAAGATATGAGTCGTAGACTCGCAGAAACACTATAAAGCTTGAAGAAGAACTTCACAACTTCCTACAGGTTACAACTGAAATCTTCGAGTCACCGAACCTACGAGGCATCTACCTCCGAGGCAGACTTACAACCCTAAACACAGCCACTTAGGGATATTGTCAGCTAGGGTTTGTACAGCAAGTCTGCGCCGTCCCGAGTAGTTGAGCGCATTAATGACGCTTTAAATTGCTGCCAACTACCATCCACGGATGAACGGCCAAGATTGACAGCATGCCAAATACGCAGTATGGGCATCTGATCTGCAAATCAAAGCAGATCAACCCATCCCCTGACATTCTTCATTTTCAGTGTCGGGATAGTCATCATGGCGCACGAGCACTTTAATCTTAAAAATATATCTCTCACGCACTTAATGACAAAATTAAGAGTTTAACCTCTCTCTCAAAAGAAGGAAACACACAGAACACAAGAAAATGGTTCTGACAGACTAAGAGAAAAATAATCCTTTGCAGAACTAAGAAAGGGTTCCAATACTAGAGAGAGAAACTCTGAGAGAAATTAAAGAAGTGCTGTGCGCCGTGTGAGTCAAGAACAAGAGCAATCTGTTTGAGTATTCACGAATCTTGTTCATCAAAGATCTAACACTTTCATTAAGTCTTGATCTCTGTGTTATTTGTTTTCCACACTTCGATCTATCATAAACCATCTCTTTCACAACTGAGATCTATTGAGAAAAGAGCATTTACTCTTATCTCTGTTTTGTCTGATAGTTCATTATCACTCACTTTATCCTCACAATACTTCTGTCATCTTCTCCATAAATACTTCCATCATAGTCATTTGTAGAGGAATCCAAAACCAGCTAATAGTCTAGCTTCCATACACAAAGAAAGTTTATTCACCCCCCATCTAGACTCACGTTGGGACCTACATAATATAGGCCTGTCTGGTTGAGGGCGCACATTTATATGACTGGATATGATAACCTGTGTGACTAAGGTTGAGGATCTATACGGTTTGTTCATGTTTTGTTTGAATTATGAGTACCCTGAAGTTGAAACACTTCTTATGGACTATTTATATATTACCATAACTCTGCAGTTGCACATGTCATTATGTAGATGCTAGAAGCATGGGATAGGTCGGGGAAACATGATCATTACTGAGCTGGGATTGCTCATACCTATTGTTGTGATTGTTTTCTTTCCAAGAACCAACAGGCGTTAGGTAGAACACCAAGGTGGAGACTCTGAGTTTTTTATTCTGTTGTTTTCATTTATTTTTGAGTTGTTCTGAAGAACAGATGTAACTTCATGCGGAGAATGATGTAAAAGAGTTTTAAAATTATAAATAAACATGTGGTTTGTTTTGTGGGAATTTGTTATGTGTTTGTTATGATTTTGATGTGTGACATTATTTAATCTGACCCCTTACCCCACTAGGTGGGAAAAAAGGGAGTCACAAGTTGGTTTCCTCGGGTTGGAAATCCAGAGCATGATAATCATTTTTTTAAATTTTATACACTGCCTAATTTAAATTAATCAATTAATCAATCAATCGATCAACAATCAACTAATCAATAAATCAAAATTATTTAATTTAGACATTGGCCAATTTAAATCATTAAATTCAATTGATTGTTATTCCCCCCTTTTAAATTTGTTATATCTGGGTGCTTTTGGGGAATGGATTGAATTCCAAGATAAGATTTGCTGCTTCTTTCCTAATTTTTAGAGCTTGCTGGCACACCGACTGTCAAATCAAGTTTTTTAGGGAAGGTAATTACACATATGACATGTTTGGAATTTAAAGGATAGTGAAACGGTGCCATTCTGGGCTGCTAGCAAAATATTCGGAGCTTTGAAGCCCTAAAAGGTCAAAGGCCCAATGGTTAGTCTCAAATTTAGAAATCTAAAAGTCAAAGGCTTGGATTTGGAAATTCGTAGGTTCATAAGTATTTTGGGGTTTAAAGTATTTGCAAAGGCCCAGAATAAGGGCCTAAGTACTCGGATTAAGGGCCCAAATGCTCAAATCCAATCCTAGATGCTCGAATTAAGGTCCCAAATCCACGGATGGAGTCTTGATGCTCGAAAAATTACACGATAATGTCACTATTGGTTGACCCTATTATGCTTGAGTTGGATACACCACTACGGTCGACAAAAGGCGAAGAATGAGAGCCATTTTTGAGAGACCTTAAAGTGCCCCAAGGCCAACACTAAAAGATAGAGGACAAAATTTGAAGGCTCAGTTCCGACCTAAAATGAAGAAGTTATGGCCAAAACGGTTTTGCTCATAAAAAGTCTAACTTTTGAAAAGACGATCAACGCCCCTTATCAAATGGCCCCAAAATATGGTCTTCGAATCTGCGACTCAAGCCCTTGGGTTGACTTCAAGTCTTCAAGTCTTTAAGTCAGCTTCGACTCTTCAAGTCAGATCTTCATGTCTTCGAGTCAAATCTTTAAGTCTCTGAGGTAACCCTTCAACCCTGATCTTCGAGCCAGACCTTTGACCCTGACATTCAAAGCACTCCTTTGACCCTTCGATCCTGATCTTCGAAGTGGCTATGACCCTTCAACCCAACCCTTCGAAACTTCTATTGTTCCCATAGTCTTTTCAGGTTGTCATTGTTGTTAACAGTTGGTGTTTAGCAGAGGGGGTAACAACATTATGTACATGGCTGGACAACTTCGTAGAGTGATCTCTTAGAGTGAGCTCGTAGAGGGAGTTTAACTATGTACCACTACAATCTGTCCAAGGTCGAAGATCTGAAGACTCGAAGATTGACATAGTCGAAGACCCACAGAGTTGAAGTTCCATAAGGTTGAAGATCTGTAGAGTCAAAGATTCACAGAGTCGAGGATCCTCAGGCTTGAAAAACCGATGACTCGAAGATCAGCAGGGTTGAAGACTCATAGATTTGAAAACCCAAAGTGCAAACAGGTGAAGAGCAACGGTCTCACAGATTCAAAAACTCGTAAACTCGAAGACCCATTAGGCGAAGAGTGGCAGTGTCACAAAGTCGAAGTTCGAAGGGTCAAAGATTTGGAGACCCGTTGATGTGAACAGATTAGGGTTGGAGATTTGGAGACCCATTGACAAATTATCTAAGTTTGAGTTCGGTTGGTCGCTAGCTCTAAATTGGAGACCCAGAGACTTGAAGACTCGAAGAGTCAGAAGTCACTTGATCACTAGCTCTAACCTGAATTTGAAGACTCAAAGGCTTGACCCGAAGATCAGAGTGTCGCTAGCTCTAAAATGGAGTTGAACTGACTCAAAGATCCAAAGGATTTGACCCGAAGGTTCGAAGGTTCACACTTAAAGGTTCGAAGTTTCTGACTCAATGATCATAGTTCATTTTCTATGCTAAGTATCTGCGTGGCTGCGAGGCAGTTATCTTCGAGGCTATGGCTAATTAAAGGATCAAAATGCAATTAAAGTTGCCATTTTGTTGGAAATCATAGGATTTGGTGAAGGTGCCAATAATACTTCTAAGTTTGGAGACTCAAAGATCCAATGGTATCAGGGTCATAGAGTCGAAGTTCGTAGAAAAGGAAAACTATCACTAGTTTGAATGATAAAAGACTCGTAGACTTAAAGAGTCGAAGAGTAGTACCTTAAAAGTGACAAAACATAAATTTACTCGAAGACCCAAAGAATGCAAAACTGAAGAGTTCCTAAAGATTCCATAATAACAATTGACAGAATATAAATTGACTAGTAAACTCGTAGACTCAAAGGGTCGAAGAGTTGAAGACACAAGCAGAATCTGTCAACTACAACATGTGTGGAGACTCACAGACTCGAAGATCGAAGGTCAAAGAAAGAAATAGTACATAGACTGACAAAAGAAATAGTAATTGAGACTCAAAGAGTCATAGACAGTTAATCAAAAGGAATTGTCAGTTCATATATAAGACTAAGACTTGTAGACCTTAAAGGTAGAGTCGTAGCTGAAGAGTCAGAGCCATAGAGTCGAAGACTCAAAGAAACGGAGACTCAGTTTGCAATCATCCAACGAGGATAGGCTAAGCATTAGACAATGAGAATCAGAGACTCATAAAGTCGTAGACTCAAAGGGTCAAAGATCCAACATAAGTTCGTAGATCAAAGAAACAGAAAGGTCGCAGAACTTCATAGCCCTGCAATGCAAACGGAGTGATTCAAAGGAACAGAGTCGAAGACTCATAGCTAAGACAATAGGGACAGGCTAGGTATGCATAATATAAGAGTCACTCGAAGAGTGACAATGAGGGTCGAAGACTCGAAGAGTCGAACTCACTTGACACAGAGTGAACCATTAGACTTAAGCTAACCTGTAATTTGCCATCCACAAAGAGAGGCTCAACCCAAATCTTCAAGGTAAATCTTCGAGTCACCAGACCTTCGAGGCAAACTCACAACCCTAAGTGTTGGATCAAGCCCAGAATTTGGATGGTGCTAATAAAACCCTATGTAATTTGATCTGAGACTTTTGTTGATTTTCATCTTGAGTTATTGCAAAAGATATGAATTTAATCCGGACCTACACTCATGAGAGCAAAGCAAAGGACAGGATACATAATCCTGATCCAGACAAGAGTGAGTGTCGTCAAATACTTGGTATATAACCAAGTCTTTACTTCTTACGGAATAAGGATCCTTCGTGTGGACTAATCACTAAGAGCTCTGGACTAAGGAAACTGCGGCTAACACCTAAAATGGATCAAGTCAAATAGATGCAAAGTAAGAATCCTAGTCCATAAGTCGCACGGAGTAAGATATAGTTATTGCGGAGTAAAAGGCTAAGTCTTCCACTCAAGCGGACTAAGGAAAGGAAGATACGGAGTAAGAAATCTGAGCCTTCTATACATGCCGAGTAAGGAATGACTTGTGTGGAATAAGGACCCGAGTCTTTATTCGCACGGAGTAAGGAAACTAGATGTGGAGTAAGGAATTCGAACCTGTTACTCATACGGAGTAAGGATGTGCTGATACGGAGTAAACCATCCGACCCTTTAAGTCTCGTAGAGTAAGGAACTCTCATGGAGTAAGAAAGCGCTGATGCGGAGTAAGCACTTTGACCTTCTCATTCGTATGGAGTAAGGAAGTGCTGGCACAGAATAAGGATTCCACTACTGAATTGATACGGAGTAAGCAATCACTGACACGGAGTAAGGATCCGAGCTTAGTTCACACGGAGTAAGGAACCTTACACTGGATTAAGAAGATGCTACTTCAACTTATCTCTTCACATTTAAAGTCACTAGCTCGTTGCTTCCCAATGTAAGACAAACTTGTTGAAAACCTAAAGTGTCTTACATGTGGATCATCCAAAAATATGGACACAACTTTGACTGAACTTGGGAACTCACAAACGCACTTATGCTTTGCAAACCCAAGACCTTGAGCTCCACATCCGCAGCATTCAAGGCAGAGAGAATTCTAAGGAATAATCAATGTGCACATAGTCCGGAACAACAAGTTCTAAGAATGTCTCTCAAAGATGTGTTATATATATAATGTAACCTTGTACATTAAAAAGAAGGTGTAGTTGTTGATGTTCATGAGTTTGTAATAAGCTAGTGTGTGCTAGAGCTCATTGAGATAACAGAGGCTAGAGTGTGAGTCATTTTGTTAACAGAGTGTAAGAAAGTCTTGCAGTCGATCTAAAGGCTTTATAAGCTTTAATCTGCTTCTATTATGTTGTACTTATCCTTTCATAATAAAACAAAATACTTCCACTATCTGGTTATCTTCCGCATTGATTTTATCTCTTCAACAGATAAGTGTAGTGCCAAAGAGTGAGGAAAGAGTTTTCAATAAGAGCCTATTCAACCCCCCCCCCCCCCTCTAGGCTCCAAGGGACCAACACTAAGCATCTTAATTAGCGATATTTTTAGCTAGGGTTTGTACAGTAAACCTGTGTCATCCAGAACAGTTGAGCGCATTTATTATTGCATTAATGATTGCCAACCACCATCAACGAATGAACAGCCAAGATCAACTGTACCAGTATGGGCATGCAAATACATAACATAGGCAACAGATCTGCAGAATCAAAGCAGATCAACCCATCCCTTGTACTTCTGCATTTTAAGTGGCGAGAAGTCAGAATGTTGGGAAGGACAACAAGGCACACATGCACTATAACCTTAAATAATATCTCTCACACATTTAACGATGATATGAGTCAAACTCTCACAGAAAGCGAGAAACACAGTGTACAAGATATAGAATTCTAAAACACATTAAAGAAATAACACTTGCAGAATGAAGAGAGTTCCAACGCTAGAGTGAGAGACTCTAAGAGACTTTTTCCAAGTGTAGTGCGCCGCGTTGATCAAAGAACAAGAACACCCTTGAATGATTCATCATACCTTTTTGTTCAAATAGATCCAGCATCTATCATCTAGTCTACCCTCTGTGTTGTTAATCCACAATTAAAATCTATCTTAGAACATTCCAAACGGAGTCAATCTCTTCATATGCACACCCCTAGGAATATTCACTAAATATTTGAGGTCTATCCCGTCTATAGTATTAACTCTCATCTTAGATTTGTTAGATAGTCAATAATAACTCCTACACCATATTGTCATCTTCTCAATCCATATTCACATCATAATCATCACTTGGACATTCATTCTCCAACTTACAGTCTTAGCTTTCATGAAAAGAGTCTATTTACCCCCCCTCTAGACTCACTTTGGGACGTAATTTTGGTATTAGAACTAATTTATAACTCTGTAGAGATCCCTAATAGTAGACATGGATTCCAGTAGTGCACCTCCCGCTCCCAACCAAGCTCAAGTTCCTATTGAGGAACAAGAAGCCAGTCGTGTTCCAGAAGTAGAACAGACTGGAGAGCAAGAGCAAGAACAACCGAGCACCAGCAGTAACAAGAAAGAACAAGAAGACTTCTATGATGTCCTTCTTGGCTCATCCTCCCAAGTCCCCATGTGCACACCCACATGCTTCTCCAAATGGAAAGCGAGAATGAGAGCTCACATGGACATGCTTGACACTTTTCTCTGGGAAGTTATCCAGAATGGACCTTATACTCCAAAGAGGATGCATAGAGGCCATTTACAGATGAAGGACCCAGATAGTTTGTCCAAGGTGGAGTAGAGGAAAGTGAAGCTTGGCTTTAAAGCAAAGACCATCCTTTTCTCTGCCCTCGACGACGATATGTTCATGGATGTGGAGGATCTTGATACGGCGAAGGAGGTATGGGACAAACTTTGTCTCATCTATGAAGGAGATGAATAGATTAGGGACACCAAGATTTCCATGCTCAAGTAGGAGTATGAAGCCTTCAGATGTGAACTGAAGGAGTCCCTTGATAGTATTTACAAATGGTTCACTGGGTTGATTCAATGGATGAAGAGTCACAACGTTAAGATCTCTCAGAAGGATAAAAATGACAAATTTTTGAGATCTCTACCATTAAGACTACTAATAAAGATATTAACTATGCGTGAACTGAAGGAGTGGAAAACTTATGCCTTGGAAGCACTTTATGGAGACCTCAAGACGTTTGAAATGCAAAAAGAATAGCTTGAGGCATTCGAGAACCCTTCCAAGAAAAAGGAGAAGTTTGTCACCTTTAAGGCTGCTGAACCAAGGGAATCATCTTCAGAGGAAAAAGAAGAAGGAGCTGAAGAACTTGATACAGACAGCACCTCAGATCAAGACGTAGGATATTTTGTCAAGAAACTTCTGAAGAGAAGGGGAACTATAGGAGGAAAGCTAGGCAGTTGTCCTCATCCTTCTTAAAAAGAAAGGATAAGGAGAAGTTGCATTGTTATCACTGCAACAGGCTTGGCCACTTCGCTACCAACTGCTATAAGCTGAAGAGGAAGAAGAAGGAGGTAGCTGAGCTGAAGAAGAAGACCAATGGCTCCTCAAGTAGGAAGGATGACAAGAGGAAGAAGGCCCTTGTCACCAACAAATTCAATAGTGACACTGAGGAAGAAGAAGAATCCTCAGATGATGACAAGAAGGAAAAGGGTCTCATCTACTTCATGGCGGACACTTCACCTCCCCTCAATGTACTTATGCACAGCTCTACACAACATATAGAGATACTTATAGAGCTCTTAAAGACATAGAGGAATAGTTTCTTCTTATGAAAGCTGATAAAGAAAGATATTACTCAAAACTGGAAAGGCTTTCATGTGAATATAGACTCTATTGATGACTATGAAAGAACAGAGAGAAGATTAAGAGCTAAATTGAGTGAGATGAGAAGCACACACGATGATCTTTTAGACAAAGCTGCTTAATTAAAAATGGCTAATAAAGACATCGACATGCTGGAAAAGGAACTAAAAGAAACCAAAGCCGAACTGAACTAGAGAAAGAAAGACAAATAAGGAAAAAGTGGCAAGACTCAGCTTAGATTGCAGCCCACTTTAGGACAACTCAAGATATCAAAGGTCTTGCCTTAAGGTCTAGGTTTCTCTGAGAACCGAGTAGCCAAGGCTCAGACTTACCCAGTGCAGACCAAATGTCTTGCTGGTTTTGTTCCTGCTTGCTGTGTGCTCTTTGATTATGGTAAGGAGGTACCAATGGCTGTTACTAGTCCATCCAAACCAATAACACCCGAGCTTAAAGATCAAGGTACTGTTGTGTCTCTGGATAGTGATGCAGTAGTTGAAACTATAGAATAGAAAACTGAACCATCAACCAATCTGTCCTCTACATCCCAATGCAAGGTGTTGAGAACTATAGGATTTGATGAAGCTGCCAATAATTTTCTAAAGTTTAGAGACTCGAAGATCCGAAGGTATGAGGGTCAAAGAGTTGAAACTCATAGATGAAATACTGTCACAAGGCATATCAGCAACAGGCTCGTAGACTCGTAGAGTCGAAAAGATCAAAGTAAGAAGTTAACAGAAAAACACGCGACTCATAGATCCACAGGGTCGAAGGTCGTAGAGTCGAAATTTGGAAAAGTAATCACTGTAAACCAATGATACCACTGAGACTCAATGAGTCGAAGAACCTTAAAGAAAAGTGACAAAATATCAAACGACTCTATGACTCAAAGCCTATTATTTTGAAGTCACTAAATGCCCTTAGGATAATTAACAGAACTTAAACTACCACTAAGACTTGAAGACTCGTAGGGTCATAGAGTTAAAAGTCATATAAACACTATTAAGAATCAAAATGGAGACTCACACACTCGAAGGTCAAAGTTTGAAGAGTTAATGTTGTATCAACTGGCAAACAAAATATAACTGTAACTCAAAGACTTGTAGAGTCGTAGACTCAAAGGGTTAGAGAAATAAATACAGTTAATCCAAAGAAAATGTCAGATAACAAAGACTCGAAGATTATAAAGGCTGAGAGCTATAGCTGAAGAGATGGAGCAGTAGAGTCGAAGACTCGAAGAATACGAAGACTCAGTTTATAAGCAACCATGAAACACTAAGTAAGAAACTCGCAGAGTCGATGTTGGATCAAGCCCAGAATTTGGATAATGCTGATAAAGCCTTATGTAATTTGATCTGAGATCTTTTGTGTTTCTTTGATTGTTGTAGAAGATATGTTATTAATCCGGAGATACACTCGTGAGAGCAAAGCTAAGGACAGGATACATAATCCTGATCCGGACAAGAGTGAGTGTCGTCAAACACTTGGTAAATAACCAAGTCACCAATACATACGGAATAAGGAACATTCGTGCGGACTAAGAACTTAAAAGCTACGGATTACGGAATCTGTTCCTAATGCCTCAAACGGACTAAGTCAAACTGATGCAGAGTAAGAGTCTTGGTCTACAAGGTCGCACGAAGTAAAAGGTTAAGTCTTCCCCTCAAGCGAACTAAAGAAGACACGGAGTAAGGGATCCGAGTCTTTCATACATACGGAGTAAGGAAGTATTGATGCGGAATAAGGACCCGAGTCTTTATTCGCACGGAGTAAGGAAATTAGATGCGGAGTAAGGAATCCGGGCCACTCCCTCATGCGGAGTAAGGAACTTACATACGGAGTAAGGAACTTACATGCGGAATAAGGAAGCACTGACACGGACTAAGGATTCCAATACCTAATAGATACGGAGTAAGCAACCACTGACACGGAGTAAGGTTCTGAGCTTCATTAGCAATGGAGTAAGGAAAAATTACACCGGACCAAGAAGATGCTACTTCAAACTACCGCATTTAAAGTTATTAGCTCGTGGTGTCCCGATGTAAGACAAACTCATTGAGAACCTGGAGAATCTTACACGTGGATCACCCGGATATGTGGACACAACCTCAATTATATTTAGGAACTCACAAAGGCACTTATACTCTTCAAACCCAAGATCTTGAGCTCCACAAACCGCAGCAGTCAAGGCAGAGAGATTACCAAGGAATAGTTAGTGCTGAACGCATTCTGGAAGTACAAGTTCCAAGGTTGTCTGTTAGGAATGTTTGTGTAAATATTCATACTCGTACATTTGTGTAAAAGCGCGCAAGGAAGCTAAGATCAACCCTGTGTATGCACAAGAGTTCAAAAGATAGAATTAGGCTAGTGTGTGAATTCCTTTGTAAGCAGAGTGTAAGAGAGTCTTGCTTCTATTTTGTTGTATTTATCTTTTGATAATAAAACAAAATACTTCCACTATCTGGTTATCTTCCACAGTGATTCTATCACTTAACTGGATAAGTGTTTATGTCTTAAGAGAATAAAAAGAGTTTCGATAAGAGCCTATTCACCCCCCTTTAGGCTCCAAGGGACCATCAAGTGGTATCAGAGCAAGTTCTATTTGTTCTAAATAGAGATCCCACTCTTTCGCCCTCAACAATGGCCGAAGAAAGCAGTATGCTATTCAGCACTCGCCTTAACTCCAGAGGAGCACAAGAGCCCATCCCGAATCGAAGCAGCAGTGAAAACGTCGACCCACCTCAACCTGCTGCTGCCTCCACTGCTTAACCACGGAGTTCTGGTTTTACTCTGACAAAACCGCCCAAATTCACACCTGAGCTTTTCTCCCAGTGGAAAGCTTGCATGAAGATGTTCATGGTATGCCATGAGCATCTCATGTGGCCCTGTCTTCATCAAGAGATTCCAATTCCGATTATAATCAGAGAACATGGAGTTAGAAGGCCAAAGACGGATGCCAAACTTACCAATGATGAAAGAGCCTAGCAGTGCGCTAGCGAAAAGGCTCTAGCTTACGTTACATCGTCTTTGGATTCCGAGGCTTTCACGGACATCCAGGGCTGCACAACAGCAAAAGCTGTCTGGGATAAACTGACAATCCTCTATGAGGGGAGTCAGTCCCAGATGCGGAACATTATCTGTACTCTCAGGCAGAACTTTGAGAGTTTCAATCATAAACTAGGTGAATCACTCGAAAGCATCTATCGGAGATTCGGCAAGCTCATTCTTGAGCTGAAGACTGTCAATGAGCATTATTCTCAATCTCAGATCAATGACAAGTTATTTCACTCCTTGCCGGATCGATACTACTCCAAACAACTCCAGATGCAATCAGACAAAAACTGGCGTATGTTCCCCTTGAAGAACTATATGGAGAGCTGCGGACTCACGAAGTCAGGTTTAAGTACTCTGACCGGGATGAGAAAATATCTCGAAAAGAAAAGGGGGTAGCTCTCAAAGCTGCAGAATGTTTAAACATACTGAGGAATGATGATACGGATGCGTTCGAGAATTCTAATTCTGACGAGGAGGAGGAGATAGCTCTTCTCGTCAAATCCTTTGAGCGATTCCTACGGAAAAGCAGAAAAGGATTCAGGAGACGCTCATCATCATCTTTCCAAAGGAAGGAGAGACCGGAGTCCAGTTCCCAGGAATGCTACAACTATGGGAAAACCGGTCATTGGGCCAAGGACTGCAGATCCAAATCAAAAGTGGCTGAGAAAAGTGACAAGGTAACTCCTCGCCGCTCCACCTCAGACAATAGCAAGAACAAGAGGAAGGCGTACGTGACAAAGTACATCAGTGGCTCGGAAGAAGAGGAGGAATCCTCGGATGATGAGCCAACTCCTAAGCCGAACGTCTGCCTCATGGCAAATACTGAGGTACCTTCTATCTCTGAGCTCATGAGTCAATTAGAATCTCTTATTATTGAACATGATCATGAAAAGAATGAGAGACAAATAATTACTCAAATGTACAAAGATGTGGAAAGTCAGAATAAACGCCTTGAATTTACTATCACTAGACTTGAAAAGGACATAGTTGACTTTAGAGGAAAAGAGGCTTGGTATCATGATCTAAGAGCTGAAAATCATCTATTAAATACCAACCTAACAGGCCTAAAAGTTATTGTGAAACGACTCGAAAATGAACTGGAACAGGAAAGGGAAATAAATCGTAAGTGGCTAAAATCCGGGGAAATAGCCTCTACCTTTAGGACTGATCCTAACAACATCCGAGTCAAACCTCCTAGGTTTCGAACCATCGACTTCCATAGCTCAAGCTACTGAGTGTCCTCCGAATTTCACTCCAAAACTAACCAACTTATATCCTGTTAGTACATCTAAACCGTTGGATGGTTTCATTTCAGGTGGCACCATAGTTTATGACTGTGGAGTTGAGGTCACATCTTGCTCTTCCCAAAGCAGTTGCACCCGTAACTAAAGATGAAGGGAAGGCTGCTACAGTTAAAGCCAAAACTGTAGCACCCAAAAAGAAAGAAAAGGCTAAGGCTGACGCATCTAAGGCCAAGGGCGCGTCACCCAAACGCAATGGATTAGGCCACAGGGAACAGAGTAGAAAGTCTGTAAAATCTAAGAGACATGTATCCCCTGTTTGTACTCCGCATTATAGTGTCTATTCCATCTGTAGGGAAATAGGTCATTATCACTATGAATGTTGGAGTTTATCTGATAACTGACTTTGTAATCAAATTCATACCAATAAAGATCAGTTAAATAAAAAGGGTTCTTCGAGCAAAACAAAATCTAAACCTCAAAGGAATATCTCTCCCAAGAAAACCCAAATAAAAGAGGCAGCTGAAACTAACAAGTTAAAGTCAACTTGGAGAGCTAAAAGTCCTAGCAAAATCAAATCCAGAATCGTTGACATTCTCGCTGCTCTCTCTAACCGCCCGAAACAAGTTTGGGCACCAAAAGTGTAAACTGTTGTCTTTCAGGAGCATCTCTGGAATGCGTTGCCGGATCACTTGAAGTTAAAAATCAATCAAAGCAAGTGGATCCTTGATAGTGGATGCTTCGGACATATGATGGGTGATCAGACTCTGCTTGTAGAAGTTAATGATAAACGAGGTCCATCCGTTTCATATGGTGACAACAGCAAAGGTAAGACTGTCGGGTATGGCACCTTAACTAACGGCTGTGTATCAATCACTAGAGTTGCACTAGTCGAAGGTTTAAAGCATAATTTGCTAAGTGTCAGTAATTTATGTGACAAAGGATTTACTATTTCCTTTATGTCCAACACCTGTACAGTAAGAGAAAACTTATCCGGAGATGTTAAGTTATCCGGATCAAGAGATGGGGACATATACTCAGTGGTCTTAAGAAATAATTCTTCTGGCCCTGTATGCTTCCTCACTAAAGCATCAGATGAAGATAGTTGGCTATGGCACAAGCGATGCGCACATTTAAACTTTAAGACATTGTCTAAATTAGCTTCACTTGATCCTGTCACTGGTCTACCTAAACTCAAATTCTCCAGAGACACTCTCTGTCGAGAATGCCAACTGGGCAAGCAGACCAAACATAGCTTTAAGAGCAAATCAGTTAATTCAATAACTGCTCCCCTACAACTTCTTCATATGGACCTCTGTGGTCCTATTTCTGTTCCGTCACTGGCAGGTGCGAGATATACCCTTGTGGTTATCGATGATTTCACCAGATACACATGGGTGATGTTCCTGAAATCAAAGGATCAAACTTTTGAGCATCTTGTAGATCTTTTCAACTGGATAAGAAACTCACAAGGACTGAGCATAAAGTGCATCAGGAGTGATCATGGTACAGAATTTGATTTTTCAGAAATGAGATCATATTGTTCAGAACAGGGCATTCAGCATGACTTCTCTGTGCCCCCGAACTCCGCAACAAAATGGGGTAGCCGAGCGCAAGAATCATACTTTAGTCGAGGCTGGCAGATCTATGTTAGCGGGGCAACGTTTCCTCTCGAATATATGGGCCGAAGTCGTGTCCACCGCTCGCTATGTTCAGAACAGAACTCTAATAAATAAATCTACCATGAAAACACCCTATGAGATGTGGAGAGGGCGAAAGCCTTCAATTTCATATTTCAGAGCCTTTGGGTGTACATGTTATATATTGAACAACGGCAAAGAACCCCGGAATAAATTTGAACCAAAATCTGATGATGGGATCTTTGTCGGGTACTCATTACATAGCAAAGCTTATCGGGTCTTCAATAGAAAACTTATTAAAGTTGAAGAATCTATCCATGTGACCTTTGATGAAACTAATCTTGATTGGTCAAAAGTTGCTTCTTCAAGTTCTAACGTACAGGTTCAAGACAACAACATCGACTATTCAAAGTTTATGACTGTTCCTGTTATACATACTGACCAACCAAGCGGCACCAGTGGAGCACAAAGCAATGATATGGACGATGCTACGGATGACTCGGACTCTGGACTACCGTTTAGCTCCGGACATACTCCTACGGATACCCAAAATTCCGGAGCACCTTCAAGTCCATCCGGACTAGTTAACACTGACAGAAACAGTGTTGAAGAACCATCTAGTTCTACCATACCTTCTAATACGGAAACATCTGGTCCAAAAGAAGCTCAACCAGCAGATATACGTGAACTACCTAATTTGGCAGAGCTTCAAATTATTCACGATCAACCATCACATGAACAGAATTACAGATGGACTCGAAACCATCCCTCAGATGAAGTGATTGGTGATCTTACTGTTGGTGTAAGAACAAGAGCAGCCACCTCCAACATGAGTCTTTACTCGTGTTTTCTATCTCTAATAGAACCAAAGGTGGCAGATGAAGCTCTTCAGGATTCGAATTGGACAAAAGCCATGCAAGAAGAGTTGAATCAATTTAAGAGAAATAATGTGTGGACTTTAGTACCAAGGCCTAAGTCTCAGCAAGTCATTGGAGTTAAATGGGTGTTCCGGAACAAGTTTGATACGGATGGAATAGTAATCCGGAACAAAGCCAGACTGGTAGCCAAAGGATATCGTCAAGAAGAAGGAATAGACTATGATGAGACCTTTGCTCCAGTAGTAAGACTTGAGGCAATCCGAATGTTTCTAGCGTATGCTTCATATAAAAACTTCATAGTTTATCAAATGGACGTCAAGAGCGCATTCCTGAATGGAGATCTTCAAGAGGAGGTTTACGTAGAACAACCTCCCGGTTTCATTGAACCTAAAGCAGGACATCTAGTCTACAAACTTTGGAAAGCTTTATATGGTTTGAAGCAAGCTCCAAGAGCCTGGTACGACACACTGTCAGAATTCCTACTTGCTCACAACTTCCAAAAAGGAAAGATAGACACCACCTTATTTCTACGAAAAGAGAAAGGACACACTCTGATCGTACAGATATACGTGGATGATATCATTTTCGGATCAACGAATCCGAAGCTTTGTGAAGAGTTTGCTAAGTTGATGACAGGCAACTTTGAGATGAGCATGATGGGAGAACTATCCTACTTCCTCGGAATAGAAGTTAAACAATTGAAGGAAGGAATCTTCATTAATCAAGCTAAGTACACTCGCGATCTTATTAAGAAGTTTGGTATGGAAGGTTCATCTCCCGTCAAAACTCCCATGCCTGTCAGTGCCAAGTTAGATCCTGATGTGGACGGCATATCAATAAATGTGACAGACTACAGAGGGATGATAGGATCCTTGCTGTATCTTACAGCAAGTTGCCCAGACATTATGTTTGCAACTTGCATCTGTGCACGATATCAGGCGAATCCCAAGGAGTCACATATGCTTCATGTTAAACGGATATTAAGATATCTCAAGGGAACGATGAATTTGGGACTCGGTACCCAAAGGAGTCCAATTTCACCTTATCCGGATACTCTAATGCCGACTTCGCTAGATGTCGCATCGACAGGAAGAGCACAAGTGGTACGTGTCAGTTTCTTGGAAATAGATTAATTTCATGGTTCAGTAAGAAGCAGAATTCCGTATCAACCTCTATTGCTGAGGCGGAATATATAGCTCTTTGGGAGTTCTTTGCGCACAGCTACTCTGGATGCAAAGTCAACTTACTGACTACGGTTTCAACATGTCATCTATTCCACTCTACTACGACAACACTAGTGCAATTGCTATCAGCAACAATCCTGTCATGCACCCTAAGACGAAGCATATTGAGGTCAGGTATCACTTCATATGCGACCATGTTCTCAAAAATCACATTTCCCTGGAACATGTTGCTATCGAAGATCAACTGGCGACATACTTACAAAGCCCCTACCTGATGCAAGATTCTCTAAACTACTCATCCGATTAGGTATGCTTGACTTCTCTGCATAGTTTCACATTTAAATTACTCAACAGTATACTTACTATCAGAACATGCATTGTGCTTTTAGTGGAAGTAGACGATACATACTATTTTTAATGCTGATCATACTTACTGATTAACGGCTTCATGCTTCTGATATTATTATCAACTTCATAATGGGAGGATGCTTGCATTTCCCGACTGAAGTCGTTTAAGCAAACATGATTAAAGTTTATATGATTAACCTCATTCTGGTTTCATGATCTTAGTTTCCACTGATCACCACATGACAAAAGCTTGTTTATTTAGATTACTCTATTAACATGTATAATTGAAGAAATGAAATGGGTTAGCTTGGAATGCCTGGTGGATGAATACTCAATCGCAGTCTGATCAGCTTTTGAAGTATAGTTTCCTAAAAAGATAGACAGTGCTGAATTTCTATATGACGGAAAGGTCACCCGAGAGGATTGCACAACCTACGGGGGAGAAAATGCTTTATACATTATTCAAGTAATACCCCCCATATATGTCTCATGACCTGTTTCCTGGCTGTCTATTTGAGGGGGAGTCTATCATTGAGAGGATCGAATGATCTACGGGGGAGCTTAAGCTTCATCTATTACCTCAGTAATGACCCCCTAATATGTCTCGGATACTCTCTCCTCTAACCCTTTACTTCCGGATCTGACTGGACATGCGTTGTTGAAACGGAATTGAGGCATGCTTGGATGTTTTTTCTTTTCTTCAACCATGCATTTTAATCGAATAATCAATTGCTTGCATTTGACATGTGTCCGCTTCCTCATTTTTTCACTCATGAATCCTAGTTTGATCAAATCATATGATTTTTAATTAATCTTAGCTACGTCATTCAGCAGGACGGTTTTGCTATGTTGACCTATATGAACTTGTGTATTTTTATCTGACATATGTCCTGATTCAGTAATATGATCATTCTCTCGTATGTATATGTCTATTACATTCTTTGTCATGCATAAGTTCTGTTTCTCATTAGTTCGGATTATGTCGTTCTTCACAGACTATTTTCTCTTATCCGTACTAATCTTTACCTGTTAAGCTTTTGTATTTTTAGTTTATCTTGTTTTAAGCTACAGGTTCAGATTTTCTTTGCAACCTTATCGGTAAATCTAGTCCATAGTCTTGGATTTGAAGTGTTGTGGTACTTCTCTTCTCTTCGACTTATTGACAAGCAAAGGAATCTACTTCTCTCTCACCGCACTTTGTTACTACGGAAACGGTCTACTTTTCATCCGGATACTCGTCACACGACTATCGTTAACTCCAGGATGATTGTCGGTTCATTCCTCCGGAATCCTGGCTCTGTCAAATTGCGATATTCCATGTCTTATTATCAATCGCGTACTTTTGAGGAGGAATCATGATGATTTATAACATGCGTGTCTCGAAATGCACAAACTTCCCCTGGAAGGCACACAGCTGTTATCTTTACTTGGTCATGTTGTCTCCACGACATCGTTTCATTCGGAGGCACACCGATATCAAGACTAATGACATCAGCCTGTTAAGCGGTTCACTGTTTCACTCGCCAACTTCCTAGACCCGTTGACATTCACGGACTCGGTCTTATATATTCAGGTCATTCCTGCGAAGCACGAGTATTGCTCATTTCAAATCCCTAAACCTCTCGTTGCTCCTTCAATACCCAAGACCTCACCTTTCCTCTCGACCTTCAACCTTCATCTACAATGGCACCCAGAATCTCTCTTTCCGGCGTTAATCCCGGCCATCTGGTCGATTGGAGTGCTATCTCCAACCCGCCGGACTAGTTTTTCCATCTTCGCCCTCTACTAGAAGCCTCGCATATACTCAACTTGATCTCCAATCCTGTCGATCTTCTTATAGACGACATTCTTGAGTATTACCAACGGATCCGCTGTACCACCGACTCAATCATCTCCTATGTTCGCGGTGAATCCATCCTCATCACTCCCGTTGTACTCCGCATTGCTCTTCATCTTCCCCCCGATGAACCACAGCGCCCTGATGCTGATCCAATGGCAGCTTCTATGGGTTGCACCCAAAAAGGCAAGGAATACAAGGTGAAATCCTTCCAAGGTCGTTATTGCTGTATGGCGACCATACTGAGTTGATGTTTATTGGCTCGCACTTCTGCTCTGGACTCGATTCCTTACGATCTTCTTCTGGCCATGTACGGCGTTTTCGAAGGTCTTCCGATGGACTGGGGGACGTTTTTGTTCCGACTGCTGTAGAATGGTCCCAAGAACCATTCTTTTGGGTGCATACTAAGCATCGTCTTCCGGCATCTTAATCCGAACCATTTCGCCCGCTATGACGCTGTTCCATTTCCTTCGGCATATTACCTTCGCTATCTTACGCCGGATGGGAACATCACAGCCCGCCGTCCCTCTGCAGCTCTCCGCATTCTCCCTGCCTTGGAACAACAAGGCAGTTCTGTTGGTGACCCCTCCGACAGCCAAGCCCCTGACGTCAGTTCTGCTCCCCAATCCTCCCGGATTCGGTCCGTTGCAGCACCCTCCCTTTCTCGGGCCTCCCAGCACAGCGTCCATGCCGAACCGTCCGAGGTTACGAGGCCATCTCAGCGCAATGCCCCTAAAGGTGTTTCCTCAGCCCCCTCTGCTGCGGATGTCCCCACTCCCTCCACCTCCGCTGTTGTTGCCGCGGTTGATACCGCTATTGCTGCCGTCATTGCTGATGTCCCGGAATCTACTCCAAAAGCCCCTTTGCCTCCCCTACCTCAACCCCGAGATTACCTTGACCATCTCTCCGCCGACACCTTAACGAACCTATGGCTCCGTTTCAGCCTTGCCCACACTGCCTTCATTCCTGACACCGATCTCCGAGTGTTTTACACGCGCCATACGCAATCCCCGGAGACCATGATCATCTGGAACTTGGACCAAGGCTTTCTTACACCGGCCTCCATTCCAGATGTGCCGTTCCCTACACCTTCCAGCCTGATCCATGCCGCACGAAGTTCTTCCCCTGCTAAGGCTGGACCTTCTTCTCCTGCTGCTGCCATTCCCGTTGTTGACCTATCTGGTCAAAGCGGGTCTGCTGCTCCGGATGCCTCTGATGCTCCGGATGCCCCTTCTGCTGCTGCTGCTGATAATCCTGCAGACTCCTCTGCCCAGCGCACTCTTACTCCTGTTCATGCGGGGGAGTCTTCCAAAGCTCCCGAGTTGGTCATTGGCCGTGCTTCTTTTGGCACGGTCCCCTCCGATGCTATGCTCTCCGCCCAGCTGGACCGCCATGCTCAAGCTCATAGCGCCCAAATATCCGCCATCGCCGCCAAGGTTGATGCACTTGGCACCCAACTCCTCTCCGCTCTCACTGATTCCTCCACTTCCATGGAACAGAAGATAGATCTCGTTGCCTCGTCCGTCCATTCCTTGTCTACCTCCTTCGCGGACCTGGCGCACACGATGGCTCGCCCTCCCGTTGCTTCCCGGTGATCTGCCAAATCGGGGGAGAAAGTGCCATCTGATCCTTCTGTTCCTCTTGCACCTCAACCATCCACTCGTGCTGAGAAGCGGCCTGCCTCTTCATTGCTTCTGGGAGTCTAAATTCCCAAACGTAGCCGCTTCTCTCAGCCGAGCTCCTCGAGTGCAGCTCTTCCTCCATCCTCTCCATCCGCAGCTGACACCTTCCTCCCATTATACGTGGCGTGTGACCCTTCTGATGCGGATGGAAGCGTGTGTAAGGCAATGAAGTCCTATGCTGTGTCTTCTGCCGAGAGAAGATGTCTCTCTGACCTGTACCCTTTTTCCCCAGACGACATTCGGACCCTTTGTTCGGAAAAAGGACTCTTTACAACAGAAGACATTGACAACTTTTCTAGGGCTGCTAAAATGGAGATGAGGCTATTTCCATCTCTATACAAGGATGGGCACTTGTTTGAAGTTCTGCCGTGCTGGAATGAAGGCTATCTTCCCAGTGTAGATCTCATTCAGTCCTTCATCGATGGAACTGCTGAGGATAGCAAGCCATGGAAAACTCTCTCAACTATCCTCATTCCGTACCGGATCATGTCGCCACATTTCATGATGGCTGTCTTCATGATTCAGTCCAAACAAATGATTCTGATTGATTCTCATCAGATTGTGGAGCATTATGTAAGAAAGAATCAATGGGAACCACTATGTCTCAGGCTGACTGAAGTTGTGAAGAAAGCTGGATTATATGAAGAGTTGGGCATCACACCCTTGAGTCCAACTGAGAAGTTGAAGGCGACATTCCGGGGCAAGAAGCAAGTGCCACAATAGCCGGATGGAGATAGCTGCGGGGCCTTTGTCTGTTACTTCATCAAGTCATTCTTAACTGTGGACAAATCTTGGAGCCAACACACCACTTATACGATGAAGCAAACAATGGAGCTTAGAGAGAAAGCAGCAACTATGATCTTCAAGTATAGTAAGCCTTATGTACCTTAATGAAAATCTTGTATAAAGGCTGAATTGTATTCTGTTGCTGATGAATGAAATTGGTTGTGATGCGTATTCTGTATGTTATATTTTTGCACTGCTTACCAAATCAGATTACAAAGGGTTTGGGCATATCCATAATTGGGGAAGATTGTTGGATCAAGCCCAAAATTTGGATAATGCTGATAAAGCCTTATGTAATTTGATCTAAGATTTTTTGTGTTTCTTTGATTGTTGCAGAAGATATGTTATTAATCCGGAGATACACTCGTGAGAGCAAAGCTAAGGACAGGATACATAATCCTGATCCGGACAAGAGTGAGTGTCGTCAAACACTTGGTAAATAACCAAGTCACCAATACATATGGAATAAGGAACATTTGTGCGGACTAAGAACTTAAAAGCTATGGATTACGGAATCTGTTCCTAATGCCTCAAACGGACTAAGTCAAACTGAGGCGGAGTAAGAGTCTTGGTCTACAAGGTTGCACGAAGTAAAAGGTTAAGTCTTCCCCTCAAGCGAACTAAAGAAGACACGGAGTAAGGGATCCGAGTCTTTCATACATACGGAGTAAGGAAGTATTGATGCGGAATAAGGACCCGAGTCTTTATTCGCACAGAGTAAGCAAATTAGATGCGAAGTAAGGAATCCGGGCCACTCACTCATACGGAGTAAGGAACTTACATACGGAGTAAGGAACTTACATGCGGAATAAGGAAGCACTGACACGGACTAAGGATTCCAGTACCTAATAGATACGGAGTAAGCAACCACTGACACGGAGTAAGGTTCCGAGCTTCATTAGCAACGGAGTAAGGAAAAATTACACCGGACCAAGAAGATGCTACTTCAAACTACCGCATTTAAAGTTATCAGCTCGTGGTGTCCCGATGTAAGACAAACTCGTTGAGAACCTGAAGAATCTTACACGTGGATCACCCGGATATGTGGACACAACCTCAATTATATTTGGGAACTCACAAAGGCACTTATACTCTTCAAACCCAAGATCTTGAGCTCCACAAACCGCAGCAGTCAAGGTAGAGAGATTACCAAGGAATAGTTAGTGCTGAACGCATTCCGGAACTACAAGTTCTAAGGTTGTCTGTTAGGAATGTTTGTATAAATATTCATACTCGTACATTTGTGTAAAAGCGCGCAAGGAAGCTAAGATCAACCCTGTGTATGCACAAGAGTTTAAAAGATAGAATTAGGCTAGTGTGTGAATTCCTTTGTAAACAGAGTGTAAGAGAGTCTTGCTTCTATTTTGTTGTATTTATCTTTTGATAATAAAACAAAATACTTCCACTATCTGGTTATCTTCCACAGTGATTCTATCACTTAACTGGATAAGTGTTTGTGTCTTAAGAGAATAAAAAGAGTTTCGATAAGAGCCTATTCACCCCCCTCTAGGCTCCAAGGGACCATCAGTCGAAGACTCATAGGGTCGAAGATTCACAGAGTCGAATATCCCATTTTCAACTTGATCCATATATGGACGAAGAGCAACTTAGTTAATGAAAGCAAACTAAGGGACTCAAAAGTTCGTAGAACTAGAGTCGAAGACTCGCAGCTATAACAATAGGTAGATTAAGTACACCTCATAGAAGTCACTCTAGGAGTCGTTGGAAGAGTCTAAGACTCAAAGAGTCGTAGCCTCGCAATATATAGAGTGAACCACAGACCTAATTTAACTTGAGCTTTGCCCACGAAGACTCGAAGAATTATGAGTCATAGACTCGCCGAAATCATTGTTGTCGAAGTCTGAAGCACAACTGCACATCTCTTACAGACTCGATCCAAATCCTCGAGTCACCAAACCTTTGAGGCAACCACCTTCGAGGCAAGCTTACAACCCTAAGTATATCCACTTAGTGTTATCTTCAGCTAAGGTCTGTACAGTAAGCCTACGCCGTTCAGAGGAGTTGAGCGCATTTAATGTCGCATTAATGATTGCCAACCACCATCAATAGATGAACGACCAAGATCAACTGCACCAGTATGGCCATGCAAATATGTAGCATGGGTGATCGATATGCCGAATTAGAGCAAATTACCCATCCTTTGCACTTCCGCATTTTTAGTGGCAGGAAGTCAAACTGTCAAGATAGACAACAAGGCGCACTAGCACGAGACCCTTAAAATATATCTCTCACACACTTAATGACAAAAATGTGAGTCTAACCTCTCTCTCAAAAAGCGTGGAACACACAGAACACAATATATAAGATCTTGACATGCTTCATAGAAATAACTTTTGAGAATCCACTTGACAGTTTCAACGTTAGAGAGAGAGAGACTTTGAGAGAATGCAATCAAGAGTGCTATGCGCCGAGTGAACAAAGAACAAGAACAATCTATCTGTGCACCAATCAAACTCTTGTTCATATAAGATCTAGCACCACATTCGTGTTTGATCTCAGCTTTGTGTTTCCACAATCTTCATCTATAATAGAACATTCCAAGCGGAGTCAATTTGTTCATATTGACATCCGCAGGAATATTCTGTTCACATCTGAGAACTGTTGCCTCTTGAACATTTACTCTCTTATCAGATTTGTTTGATAGCTAATAATCACTCATATTCCATATTGTCATTTTCTCCATAAATACTCGCATCATAGTTGTCCATACAAGATTTAGAAACCAGCTAATAGTTTAAGCTTCCGTTAAGAAAGTTTATTCACCCCCCTCTAGACTCACTTTAGGACCTACAATTAGTATCAAAGCAAGTCTACAATTCTATAGAGATCCCTAAATGGTAGATATGGATTCTAGCAGTGCAGCTCCGGCTCCTGAGCAAGCTCCAGTTCCACTTGCAGAGCAAGAAGCTAGTCGTGCTCCAGTAGTGGAATCGATGAGAGAACAGGAGCAAGATGAACCAAGCACCAGGAGTAATAAGAAAGAACATGTCACGCCACGGATTTCCAACCCGAGGAAACAAGTTCGTGACTCCCCTTTACCAACCCGGTGGGAAAGGGGTTGAGACAAATAATTCCACACATGACATTACACACATCCACAATAGACAACCACAAGACAGAAACATATATCTTTATTAATTTCAAACCACAATAAGTATTTACAAACCAAACATGCCTTTATTATAGTCAAAACCCTTTTACAAACTTTCCCCACTGGGTTACATCATTTTTCGACTGGGATTACAAAGGTCCCACAAAATATCATAACACAAAATAACATTTAAACAAAGCAACAAGCAGAACTGTCTTTCACCTTGGTGTCCCTACCTAACGCATGTAGGTCCCTGAAAAGAAAATAAAACACAGTAGGAGGGGTGAGCAACCACAGCTCAGTAGGGATCATGTCTCCCCAACCCATCCCATGCTCCTAGCATCTACATGCGTACGTGCACAAGTGCAGTGTCGTGGCAATAGTATATGAACAGGTAACTCAACATTTAAGAACATGCCAACACAGACAAGTCACAGGAGCAAGTACAATCACAGCCACAGCCACACAAGCTCCACATCCACAGCCACACAGGCCCTACAAACACAGCCACATAGGCTCCATAAACACAACCACACAGGCCACCATAACCACATAGCACACATAGTCACATTCATAGCACAGCAGATATACACATGTATCCAACAATCGACATACAATCCATAATTAACATATCCACATAGATATCATATCAAACATATTTTTTATATTGATGTAACTACCCCGGAAACTCTAAGGTTCCTCCTCGCGGTCCTCCGCAGGACTAACTCTAACAATCTCACCATGGAAGGAATAGCGCAAATGCCCTAATGGCCCCTAGGGTCCTCTACCCCGGGAACGAACCCGAAATCCCCCGACCCTGGACTCAACATCATATCCAAACAAAATATGCCATTGAAGGCCAACATCCATATAGGAGGTCACACCTATATGGATTTACATATATATATATATATATATAATTACATTAACAACCTACGATTCATCTACCACAGGGCCTAACCCCGGAATGGATACCAGAAGAGACAGAATCCCTACCTCAAAAGGTTCCTCCTTGCCTTTGCTCCCACGCTAGACGCTGTTCACCCACGCGAATCACCACAGCATCGATCATGAGATCCACTCTCTCTCTCTCTCTCTCTCTCTCTCTCTCTCTGCGACGGCTGCGGCGGCTGACGGAAAGCCTAAAACAAAGAGACCTCCACCTTCTTATATAAACACCTCACTTATCAAAATGATGTAGTTTTGATAAGTGAAACGCAACATCAAAATGACGTAGTTTTGTTAAATGAAACTAAACATCAAAACGACGTAGTTTTGATAAATGAAACTTAACATCAAAGCGATGTAGTTTTGATAAATGAAACTCAACATCAAAATGACGTAGTTTTGATAAATGAAACTCAACATCAAAATGACGTAGTTTTGATAAATGAAACTTAACATCAAAGCGACATAGTTTTGATAAATGAAACTCAACATCAAAATGACGTAGTTTTGATAAATGAATCTCAACATCAAAATGACGTAGTTATGATAAATGGAACATGTTTTAACCTTTCCGCTTCCACACAAGACAAACTACTCACCATTTCAACATGGCCATTTGGGAAAACATTACTAGCATAACAAATCAAAGACGACGGTGCAAAAATATGGCTGCACGTGACAAAAGCCATTGTCATGTGCAATCTCCAAATGCCCTAGGATTTAACCACAAGCTTTACAACTAAGTCTGGAAGGCTCCCATGCAAAAACCTCACTATACGTGACAAGCCATTGTCACGTGCATTGTCACGTGCACCCTCTAAAAGTGTCCTCTTGGGCTCATCTCTTGCCTCATGCTTGCTCATCAACATACAAAGTGTTCTAGATAGTGTGTGTGGGAATAAAACTCCCAAAAACTCGACAATTGCCACCCAAAAGGCATAACTGTGACTAACTCCTCACATCCCAAAACACGGGTCATTACATCCTCTCCCCCTTAAGACTTTTCGTCCTTGAAAAGAAACAATATGCCACTAGGACCCCAAGAAATAACAAACACAGGCAACCTATTTGCGTATCCACATGAATCACAACATATACAACTCATAATAGGATACGTCTACCAACTTAGCAAAGCACCACCACAATGCATATGGCACATACCCGCATGTCACAAATACACATCTCAGATACAAAATGTCTAAAAAGGACAATACACAAATACACAACACATCACGAACAACAAGCACGAGATTAGATGACTCGAAGATGTAGAGTCGAAGACTCGTAGTTTACTGGGTCGAAGATCAGATGACTCGAAGATGTAGAGTCAAAGATCAATAGGCCAGAAGGCTCGAAGCACCACTAAAGGTACACAAGGTCACAGACTCGTAGTTCCATAGGGTCAAAGATTTGAAGACTATAGGTGTAGAGCAGCGTCTCTAAGTCGAAGATTTGAAGACCGCAGGTGTAGAGTAGCGTCTCAGAGACTCAAAGACTTGCAAGCTCGAAGACCCGTCGGGTGTAGAGTGGCAGTGTCGCAGAGTCAAAGCTCATAGGGTCGCGGGGTCGAAGATTTATAGCCAAGGTAGAATGTTATTGTAGCAGATTCGAAACTGAAGGCTTGTAGAGAAAAATATTGACGTTAGTTAAACACTAATTCTAACCTGGCTTCGAAGCCAGAGAGCAGAAGAATTAGAAGATCAATTCACAAGGTTCGAAGACTCAGACTCAAAGATTCATTTAAAGCCTCAGAGGTAGCTTATAAAGTAACAGCGAAGCTACGAGGCACATATATCTATGAGGCTATGGCTAGTCAAAGGTGCAAAATGCACTGAAGACCGCATTTAAGTAAGTTATCACTCAGATAACATCTCTAAGCATGCTAAGTGTTGGGAAACACGTGGATAACATCCGAGGCTAGCTTAACATGTTTCAACGGTGAAGATCAAAAGGTGAAACATGCTTAACCTTAGTAGAAGGGTTTCTTATTGAGTGTCGACCTATAAAACCAAGGACTTTGCCTTACGACAGAGGAGTTCAAATATCGCAGAATACAAGAAATGTATCTACAATGATACAAAAAAGACACAGAGTAGTTCATATAGAATACACAGAGAGAAAGGAAGATTGAAAGCAAGATAACAGCGAGTTAATCTGTTCTTTTTTTCCATACATTCAACAAATAATGTGTAAGTTTGGCAAAGGAGTGGTTGAAGGTCAAGTAGGGCAAGTAGTTGAATACGCAAGAGCAAATTATGCTAGACAGTTCTTTACAGTGAGTGAGTACTGAGTAATACTATTTTGTATTTGCATTTAAAAGAAGATAGAGTTAATCCTGTTGTAATAAGGGCTAGACCCTACTGTACTGAAAGCATATAGTAGATTAGACTTGGTGTAGGTTCACCCTCACCACCGTGGAGTAAATCACTTTGATGGAACCATGTAATCAATGTATCTCTGTCTTTTTCTTTCCAAACATACCTGTTGTTATCTGATATTGCATGAGACACTAAGACAACATCCTAACACCAACTACATCTATAGAATACCTCTCGGTATCATACTACTCTAAAATTACAAGAGAATAGTTTTAAGTATACAGATTCACCCCCTTCTCTGTATACAAACCCATATACTTATTCAATCTAGCTTGGATCTTAGGAATATCAATTGGTATCAGAGCTAAGTTATCATTGGAGGCAGATCTATCACTCTGTGGAGAAGTGATTTCACAGATCGATAAGTTTGTGTTATTGAGATCTATGGCTTAACAGCTTAGTGACCAAGTAAGAATTCATTGGGTAAATACATATAATGGAGATTCCTATCAGCGGACCGAGTACTAGTTCCAACTACGCGTGCCTATTTTTGATGACACAAATTATAAGATGTGGAGAGCGAGAATGGAGACTGTATTCATGTCGATAGGTATGGACGTTGAGCAGGTAATCAGAAACAGTTACGTAGAACCTGCCAATGACACAAACCCACAGAAGCTGTGAGAAGAACCGATGAGCTAAATGAGTGTTATTACATCTGCACTCACAGACTCTGAATACCCAAAGGTCGTGGACTGTAGGGTTGCAAAAGATTTATGGGATAAACTACAAAGTGTCTATCAAGGAGATGGCAGACTAAAGGAAACCAGGCTATAATTGTACACTCAGAGATTTGAAGCCCTTAAAATGGAGGAGCAGGAGAGTGTACATGAGTTCTTTGTACATTTGAGAGAGATTGTCAATGTTATGAGAAGTCGAGGCAAAAATAAGAAAAACTATGCAATTGTAAAGAAGGTGCTGAGAGTTCTACCCAAGAGATTCATCCCAAGGGTGGAAGTTCTAGAAAACAGCCGAGACCTGGAAACGATGACATTGCAAGAGCTGCTAATATTCCCAGGTTCCAAGCTAGATCTTCTAGGTATATGGGTTTGTATACAGAGATGGGAGTGAATCTATATACTTAAAACTATTTCCTTTCAGTTTTGGAGTAGTATAATATCCAGAGGTATTCGACAGATGTAGTTGGTGTTTTGGATGGTATATTAGTGTCTCATGTAATATCAGTTAACAGCAGGTATTTATGAGAAGAAAAAGACAGAGACATACAGATTACGTGGTTCGTTCAATGTGATCTACTCCACGATGGTGTGGGTGAACTTACACCGAGTCTAATCCACCATATACTTTTAGTACAATAGGGTCTGTCATCACTGGTTTTCGTCCGGGCCCTTTTGAGGTGAGCTCGAACTAAACCAATGGTGAGAAATTTTAGAGTCGCCACCAACTGTTTTTGGGGTACAGTTGGATACCCTCTACTTTGAGTAGTTTTAAGTGTATGGTCTGCGTTATCATAGATGGGTTCGGGAGTTGGTTACGTGTAGGGAAGGATTAGCACCCCTACAGCGCCCTTTCGGTATCTAATTTAGGAGGAGGAGGTTTGTATTTATACTGCTATGACTAGACTAAATTTCCTAAGAAGTCTATGATTTATATTTGGCTAAGTTATTTGTCAAAGTTTATGGTTAAAATTGCTTTACCCTAAATTTCTAAAGGGAATCCTAAAAATTTGGGTTTTAGTGTGAAGTGGGGAATAAGATCTTAGGGATTGGTATTGGTATTGGCTTTTTTGGTTTTACTTTCTGAAATTGAAGTCCTAAAAAATGGTTTTTATTTCCCCTTTTTTTTTGTTTTTGTTTTGTTTTGTTTTGTTTTTTTGTTTTTGTTTTTTGTTTTTTTTTTCGGGTTAGAAAACATACATTTTTTGTTTTCTTTGTTTTGTAAAAAAAACATTTTGGCCCTTTTTTTTTGTTTTTCTTTTGTTTTTTTTGTTTGTTTTGTCGTTTGTTGTTTTTTTTTGTTTTAGAAATTGAAGTACCAACTTTGATTTTCTTCCTCTCTTTTCTTTTTTCTTTCTTTCTTTTTTTTTTTAAAACATGAAGACGTTTTTTGTTGTTTTTTTTTTGTTTTTGGAAACCTTTCTTTCTTTCCCTTTTTTTTTTGTTTTGTGAACCCAAAATCTTAAAGCCAATTTAGGAACATATGCATGAAAATAAAAACGTGGAGTGTGTGATTATGGCATCCACAAAAGAAAAAGAAAATCACTCTTTTTTCTCTTTTTTTTCATGTTCTCCCTTTGCTCTCTCCTTTATTTTTTTTTGTTTTCCCTTTCTTTTTATTATACTTTACATATTACAACATACACATAGGAAGAAATACAGGAAAATACAATGAAAAAGGTTGAAAAGCAATTACATCAAATATAGATAAGCTAAAAAACGAAAATTAGAAAAATGCTAAAAAAAAAACAATTACACCAAATATAGATACAAATAAACTGAAAAAGTATTGAAAAGATAAGGGCTGAACTGACTTTGAAGCTTGCAACACCAATCTTCTGTTTGAACTCCTATCGGCGCTGATAATCACTTGCTTAGAACCAACAAAATCTGACAGGGAGGATTGCGAGGGGGATTTCTTGGTATTTGAAAAGTGGAGTGATGTATTTTCTGGGTTTGAGTTTTTTGATGACTGGAAATAAGGAGGGTAGGCGTGAGAAATAGGGGATTGGAAAGGGATTGGTGTCTGTTATGTTTTTTGCTTGCTTGAACATGCGAAAAAAAGTCTTGAAGTTGGGGCTGTTTTTTTTTGTGTTTTTCCTTGCTAAAAAAAAGAGCTGGCGTGAGAGGAGGGAAAGAGGATGAAGGGGTGATGTTGATTGCAGAAAACTGGGCGTTTAATCTGAGAAGATGAGGCTGGGGCATTTCTCTCCTTTCTTTCTTCTTCAATGACCTCTTTCTTCTTTTTTCTCAATGATCTCTCTCTCTTTTTTTCTTTCTTTCTTTTTCTACACTGGAATGATGGAGGGTTCCCTCTTCCTCTTTTTTCTTTTTTAACGAATTGTCGCTCTCTGTCTGTATCTCTCTTTTTTTTTGCTCTCTCTGGTTTGCAGGTTTCTTTTCCCACGATGATGGCTCTCTCTGTGTGTTTTTTTCACGATGATGGCTCTCTCTTTTTTTGATGGCTCTCTTCAATGAAACCCCCCCCCCTTTTTTTTTTCAACGCAGGGATGGATGACTGCATCTTATGGGCTGCAGAAAATTTTTTGGCTGGATTATCATTAATTGCTGCATTTAATGCTCTATTATGAAGGCAGCGTTTTTAATTGCAGATTTTGTATTTTGTCTGGTGGACAGCTTGTGCGGGAAACAGGGGAGCTCGTGATTGCCTTTTTGAATTTGTATTTTAGTAGCACATGTGATTGACAGGTTGGTGAGTGATTCTTTGTTAGGTGGCCAGCGCATAAAACAAGCCCCGTGAATAAACAGAGAGAAATAAGCTAGCGAGAAAAATCAGCGAAGGCAAAAAAAAAAAAAAAAAAGGGGTCGGAGGTTCGAAGTGTCGGCAGGTCGGAGTGTCGGCAGCGAGGCTTCGAGGGTCGCGGGCGTCGGAGGTGGAAGGCGACGGGTGCCGAGGGTCGAAGGGTCGAAGGTCAGAAATCAGCAGGTCAACGGGGCTTCGAGGCTTCGAGGGTCAAAGGGTCGAAGGTCAGAAATCAGCAGGTCAACGGGGCTTCGAGGCTTCGAGGCTTCGGGGCTTCGAGCTTCGGGACTTCGGGGCTTCGAGCTGCGGGGCTTCGAGGCTTCGATCTTCGGGACTTCGGGGCTTCGAGCTTCGGGCTTCGAGGCTGGGCTTCGAGGCTTCGAGGTTCGGGACTTCGGGGCTTCGAGCTTCGAGGCTTCGAGGCTTCGAGCTTCGGGGTCAATGGGTCGAAGTGTCGGCAGGTCAACTTTTAATTACCTTTTTACCCCCACCAAAAATGCAAAAATGGTACCTTCCAAGAATTGTTTGGGGAGATCCGTATTCGCCTACATAGGCATTTTGAAGAGTTTTCCATGATCACTTTTGCGGGCAGTTTGACCAGGGGCATTGACCGTCTTTTGGTAAGTTTGACTTTTTCGAACGAAAGTTATTTTGGCCATAACTTCTTCATTTTAAGTCCGATTTGAGCTCGGTCAAGTGCGTTGGTCTCCAATTTTCATCCTCCATCACCTGGTGTTGGTCTTGGGGCGCTTCAAGGACTTGTAGCAAAAGTCATTACTTTTGAACTCCCCCATCCGTGTCAATTGTATCCATCTCGTGCAGATTGGGGTAGACCATTCCTTGGAAATATGGGATCATTGTGGACCTGTTCAATAAGGTATATGGCATGGGCAGAAAGGTATATCAAATGGGGTTAGTATGTCCAACCCGGACAAAATAGGGTCCTACAGCTGCCCTCTTTGTGCACTGTTTATATACAAACAGCGTACAAAGATAAAAGGGAGTCATTTTGGACGGGTTGGAGCACTTACCTGACTTACCTAGAGGAAGAAGTGTGACGGTTGGGTTTGTCCCCGAGAGGGAAAAGGGGCTTCACAGGCCGGTGTGCTTGGATAATACCTTGATGAGGCATCTAAGGCCGCTTGATACCAGAGATTGAAAGCCTACAACAATGACAGGCTTGAACTGAAAAAGAGAAAAGGCCCACAACAATGATGGTCTTGAATTGAAAACTGAAAGGCCCACAGCAATGATAGGCTCAAATTAAAAATGGATAGCCCACATCAACGATAGTCTTGAATTGAAAACTGAAAGGCCCACAGCAACGATAGGCTCGAATTAAAAATGGATAGCCCACAGCAACGATTTAAGTGAAACGGAAGCCCTAGGCTTAAAGTGAAAACGGGAAAATGAAAGGCCCACTGCAACGACAGGCTTGAATCGAAAATGGAAAGCCCACAACAACGATAGGCTTAAATTGCAAATGGATGAAAGGCCCACCCAGGCTTGAATCGAAAATGGAAAGACGATAGGCTTGAATTGAAAATGAAAAGTCCACAGCAACGATAGGCTTGAATTGAAAAATGGTAGCCCACAGCAACGATAGGCTTGAATTGAAAATAAATAGCCCACAACAACGATAGGCTTGAATTGGGAAGACTTGTTGGAGACATCAAATGGTATTTGGGGAAATGCTTTAAGGAATTGGTGAGTTTGGGAAGTAACCCAATTTAAGCTCCCTCTACGAGTCTCAAGGAGATCGCTCTACGAGGTGACCCAAAATGGGAAAAGGTTGTCGAGTGCCAAAAGGATGCGTTTAGACTTTGGGGCAATTGCAAGGAAAGAGTTGTACGGTTGAACGAAGAAAGCTAGGATAGCTTGAAGAGAAGTTTCCTGAATATGAGCTCCTAGGATCTCCAGGAGGCAGCAACATTCCTGCAATTACGAGTATGTTGAATGTATGCCAATAATGCATGGAATGCAATGTCTGTATGCGGGGATGCATAAACCTCAACTTGTGGTGAAATACGATGCAATGTGATGCCGTGCGATATATGCATTGAATGCCACGTGATGTATCACTGAGGGTTTGGCCGTTGTTGGAGAGGTTGGCTAACATTCAACTTGTTGGGGAACAACGTTCTCTTTGGATGGAAAGTCCGTCCTGTCTTTCCTTGGGGAACTCCCTGTTGTGCACGAAGGGTCTATTAAAATTCGCTTCGCCATATTGAGGAGATTGATTTGACGGCTTCTCCGGGGATAGTGATATCCCGTGGAGATATGAGTACTCCGAGTTGGGGGCTTTAAGTTGTTTGGGGATTTTGAGCTTGGCCCTACTCATAAGGCAATGCTAGAAGAGCTTACTGGGGATTTAAGATGTTCTACTCAAATGTGAAATGAAGACGATGTAACAAGATTAAAGAGATAAAAAGATTTTTGCTGGTTTAATTCCACAAAACATATTTATATCATAAAAAGTGTCCTATTGTCATAATCTGATAAATAGAATCGCAAGTCTTTAAAAGCATAATGTACAAATTTGATTCAAGTGTGCCGCGGGTTTGACCAAGTCTTCCACTATTTGCTTTGTTTTTGGATGATGTTGTCTCTACCGCTTGCAATGGACCCTATTTGTTGTGGTCCCGATCCTTTCGGTTTCGATTGAACTGATTTCACCCTTCAAGATTTATTGTTGGCTTTGTATTTTACCCTTGGTGCCCTTTCGGGTTTTCACCAAGTCCGCCTTTGTTTTCTTTTTTGTCTTTTGTTGGAGCTTTGTATTTTACCCATGGTGCCCTTTTGAGTTTTCACCAAGTCCGCTCATTACAGGAATGAGAATCTTGTTGGGAGACATGAGGGTTAAGCATAAAACTTTTTGACGGCGTCACTATTCACTGGATTAGGAAGCTCATCTCCGTCCATTTTGGCAAGGATCAATGCGCCTCCCGAGAATGCTTTTTTCACAACATATGGGCCTTCATAATTGGGAGTCCACTTTCCTCGATGGTCATGCTGGATTGGAAAGATCTTCTTGAGGACAAGATCACCCTCTTGAAAGCTTCTGGGCTTCACCTTTTTATTGTAATTGTTCATCATTCTCTGTTGATACAACTGTCCTCTGCAAACTGCTGCCAGGCGCTTGCCCTCAAGTAAATTCAACTGCTCATAACGACTTTGGGCCCATTCTGCTTCTTCGAGCTGAGTATCCTTAAGTACTCGGAGGGAAGGTATCTCCACTTCGACCGGTAGGACTGCTTCCATGCCATAGACCAAAGAAAATGGAGTTTCCCCAGTCGATGTACGCACTAAGGTACGATAAGCATGCAAAGCGTAAGGTAGCTTCTCGTGCCAATCTTTGTACGTTTCGGTCATCTTTCTAATAATGTTCTTGATGTTCTTGTTGGCTGCCTCGACTGCTCCATTCATCTTTGGACAATAGGGGGTCGAGTTGCGGTGTTGAATTTTGTATGTTTCGCACAACCTCCCTATCATCCGGCTGTTCAAATTGGCAGCATTGTCCGTTATGATCTGCTCGGGAAGACCATATCAGCATATGATGTTGTTCCGTATAAATCGAAGTACCACAGCATGTGTGACATTAGCATATGATGCTGCTTCTACCCACTTGGTGAAGTAATCAATGGCTACCAAAATGAAACGATGACCATTAAACGCTTTTGGAGATATTGGTCCGATAACGTCAATGCCCCAAAGTGAGAACGGCCACGGGGAGACCATCACGTGTAGTTTGGACGGCGGTACTTGAATCTTGTCGCCATAAATTTGACACTTGAGGCATTTGCGCACATATTCAATGCAATCCTTTTCCATGGTGACCCAATAGTAGCCCATTCGCATGATTTGTCTTGTTAATGCATGTCTGTTTGCATGTGAACCACATTCCCCTTCGTGCACTTCTTTCATGATTTGTGTTGATTCTTCTTTTGCCACACACCGCAGTAATACCATATCATGGTTTCTCTTATACAGAAGTGAGCCATCGAAATAATAGTTGGATGCAGACCTTCGGATATTTCTTTTATCAGACTCAGACGCCTCTGCTGGGTAGTCTTGCTTAAGCAAATACTGTCTGATGTCATTGTACCAAGGCTTTTCCTCTATATTTCCTTCAATGGCCATACAATGTGCAGGAGTATCTTGTATGCGGATATCAAAAGACCGCATTTCCAACTTTGTGTCCAGCCGAAGGAGGCAGGCTAGAGTTGCCAGTGCATCAGGAAGCTGATTACATTCTCTGGGCATATGCTCGAATGTGATGTCATCGAACTGCTCAGCTAACTCCATAACATATTTCCGATATGGGATTAATTTGTGGTTTCGAGTCTCCCATTCACCCCTTACTTGAAAAATGATGAGTGCCGAATCGCCGAACACTCGTAATTTTTTGATTCCTTTGTGAATGGCTTCTTGAAGTCCCATCACACAAGCCTCATACTCTGCCACATTGTTTGTACAAAGAAAGGTTAGCTTTGCCGCCATGGGGAAATGTTCGCCTTTTGGGGATATAAGGATGGCCCCAACAACGTGACCTAAGAGACTAGAGGCTCCATCGAACCACATCATCCATATGTCTGATACTTCGGCCGAAATGATGTTAATGTGCTCATCTGGGAAGCCAATAGTCATGGGCTCAAAGTCTTCCAATGCTCTATCTTCCAGATAGTCGGCTATCGCACTTCCTTTTATGGCTTTTTGAGGTACGTAGATGATATCGTACTCCGATAGGATCAACTGCCATTTGGCGATTCTTCCAGAAATGGATGGTTTTTCCAAGAGATATTTGAGCGGATCATGCCTTGAAATCAGCCAAGTAGTATGATAAAGGGTGTATTGCCTCAATCTTCTTGTTATCCAGACAAGAGCACAGCACGTCTTCTCCAAGGGCGTGTAGTTTTCTTCATTGATGGTGAACTTCTTGCTGAGGTAATAAATGGCCTGCTCCTTCTTGCCTGTAGAATCATGTTGCCCCAAGACACAACCCATCGCTGACTCCTGAACAATCAAGTATAAGATCAGAGGTCTATCCGGTACTGGTGGGATCAAAATGGGTGGATTAGACAGATATTGTTTGATCTTGTCAAAAGCTTCTTGACATTTGTCATTCCAAATTTCTGGGTTGTTCTTTCGTAAAGTCTTGAAAATGGGTTCACATGTGGCTGTCAGCTGGGAAATAAATTGGGCAATATAATTCAGTCGCCCTAGGAATCCTCTAACCTCCTTGATGGTCCGTGGTGGCGGCATCTCTTGGATAGCTCGAACTTTATCTGGATCGATTTCCACTCCTTTTTGGCTCACAATGAAACCCAACAGTTTTCCCGACATGGCTCCGAAAGTGCACTTTTCGGGGTTCAATTTCAGTTGATATTTCCGTAGCCTGTTGAAGAGCTTGCGGAGTACTTCGATATGATCTTCAGTGCTTCGAGATTTGGCTATCATGTCGTCCATATATACCTCGACTTCTTTATGCATCATGTCGTAGAATAGGGTCACCATGGCTCGCTGATAGGTTGCCCCTGCATTCCTCAAGCCAAAAGGCATCACGTTATAGCAAAAGGTGCCCCAAAGTGTCGTGAATGTGGTCCTCTCTTTGTGTTCGGGGGTCATACGAATTTGATTATAGCCCGAGAAACCATCCATGAAGGAGAATAGGGCATGTTTTGCTGTATTATCCACTAAGGTATCAATATGAGGAAGCGGGAAGTTGTCTTTCGGACTGGCCCAATTCAGATCTCTATAGTCGACACACATGCGTACTTTGCCTCCTTTCTTTGGTACTGGTACAACATTAGCGACCCATTCTGGATAGTGGGAGACACTTAGGAAACCTGCATCCCATTGCTTTTGACTTCTTCTTTAATCTTTAGTATCATCTCTGGGCTCATTCTTCGCAATTTCTGCTGTACTAGCTTGCACTCTGGCTTCACGGGTATGTGATGTTGCACTATATCTGTGTCTAACCCGGGCATATCTTGGTATGACCATGCAAAAATGTCGATGTAGCTTCTTAACAGCTCGATTAACTTCCTCCTAATGTCGGTAGCTATCAAAGACCCCACCCTCAATTCTTTTGGTTCGGCTGTCGTCCCCAAATTCACTGTTTCTACTGGGTCTTCACTTGGGACGGATAAACGGTCTTCCCTTTCCAATAGGCGTATAATCTCCCCTGGTAGCTCAGGTGTCTCTTCTATCTCATTCTCATCAGCTTCAAACACGGGCTGCTCCCAGTTTGGACTTGGGTCAAACCTTTGGCATCTCGTTTCGCTTTCGCATACTATGTTTTCATTGACATTATGATACCTGTTTATAAGAGAATGACAAGTTGGTAACCAAATATGATATGCATATGTGATGAATGGAATGCACCATGAAAGATTTGAAAAACACATTTTATTGGAAGATTTAGAAAACAAATGTTCACAGCTTCAAAGTACATAGAATACATTAAACCCCAGCGACCCGTAAGCATTACATTATGGGGAGGTCCAGGCTGGTACAATTGTTCAATGGCTGGTTGGGATCCTCTCGCACTAAATGAACCATCTCACTTGGTGCATGCTCATTTGTGTCTAATACGGCTACAGTCCCCATCTTGGGCTCAGGTTGGCTCTTATGGATAAACCCTCCACTCCGGAATGTAACATTCAAAGGGGGAAAGCTTCTCCTTTCTACTTGTACTGGCCTTTTCTGCAATCTTGCCATTCTGACTTCTCTCTTCTTGATAGCTTCCCTCTGTCTGTCAGCTTTTGTAGGGACGTAGCCTAGCCCAAACTTTTCGGTATTTTCTCGGATGGTCGGGGTTTCGAATCCCTCGAGCCGTCAGGCCTAATCCTTGCCCCGGTTTGTACCCCTGTTTGATCATAGTGGGTCGCAACCATTTTTGCTGCCTTCGAGAGACGATGGTCTGGGGCAGAAGTGACATTCACTATCTCAAAAGCCCGATAGGAGCATTCTGGCACATCTTCGTTGCTTTCAATATAAGGAACTGATGCCGGTTTGGTGACGAGGAAACTTGTCTCTCCAGAGATGCAGATGAGCTGGTTCCCCATTACAAACTTCATCTTCTGGTGGAGACTCGATGGCACCACTCCTGCCATGTGGATCCAGGGTCTTCCCAACAAACAGCTGTAATATGGCGTGATGTCCATCACCTGAAATTCCACCATAAAAGTAGTTGGCCCAATCATGAGTGGAATATCCAGAGTTCCCACCACGTCATGCTTTCCTCCATCGAATGCCCGTACCTTCATCGTACAGGGACGCATATAGGACGCGTCAATTGGAAGTTGCTGCAGTATATGCAAGGGCATAATGTTCAAGGCCGAGCCGTTGTCAATGAGTACGCGGGCTATGGTGTGCTCCTTGCATTTGACCGTGATGTGCAAAGCTTTTATATGCCCTTTCCCTTCTTGGGGTAGCTCGTCATCTCCAAAGCTAATGACGTTGTTCATGATGAGGTTACTGGCGATTCCGTCAACATTTGCCACTGAGACGGTCGGTGGAACATAGGCTTGGCTCAGAACTTTCAGCAGTGCTTCCCGGTGAGGTTGGGAATCCATCATTAATGAGAGCAAGGAGATGTCGGCCGATTGTCGGCTTAGCTGATCCACAATATTATACTCGCTCTGTTTCATGAATTTCAGAAATTCTGTGGTCTCTTCTTCAGTGATTGGTGTTCCTCTCTTTCTTGCCTCCGGTGTTGACTTAGTGCCTTATTCTACAGCTTTTTCCTTCCTTGCTTTGTCAGCCATATCTGGGGCATATGCCCAACCGCTCCTGGTTTTCTTTTCGGCTGCGGTGGCTCCCTGTACTACTTCACAACTGTAGTTCCATGGGACTGCCTTATCAATCTTATAAGGGAAAGGAGCCGGAACACCTATGGTGAGAGGTGCAATTCCCTGCGGTAGTTGTGGGCTTCCGGTTCTCCCCCTCTTGTCTGGCACGAGACTTGAGGCATGGATAGTGAGAGGCTTGATTCCATGTGGCAGTAACGGGATCTCTGCAGCCTTAACGTTTAAGACAAGGGGTGTAGGCACCCATGGCGATTTGAGTGAATCATCTCCTTGGATCATGTGGCTTTGGTTGTCCATTCCCCCTCTAGAGAATTCAATCATCCTTTGGTCCATGAGCTTTTGCACCACCTTGGAAAACTCAGTACATTTTGCGATGTCATGTCCCCGTGACATTTTGTGATAAAGGCATTTTTTTCTCCAACTTTGTCCCCTTCTCTGTCTTTAATGTGTCGGGAGCAAGTATATATCCATATTCCTGCAGCAGGGTAAACAAATAGCTTTTCTCCATTTGTATTTGTGAAACTTTCTCTAGCCGTCCTTCTGTTGTGATACTGGCCACATCATGGGAATGTTCTGGAAGCGGATTACTGTTCACATTTGGTGTCCCCGCCAATGCGGAAAAATCCAGCCACTTTGCATCCTTTAATGCCTGAACCTTCCTTTTGAAGGTGATACAGTTTTCGATATCATGTCCAGCTCCACCTGCATGATATTCACACCTGGCATCTCGCTTATACCAAGCCGGGGGAGGAGTCTTTATTTCTCCCAAGGGTATAGGGGTTGTAACGCCCCCAAATTTGAAACCTCCAAACTGGGTGCGTTAGCGGAAAATAAATATACAAATTTTATATAAATTTCAAACTATTACTTATTTAATCAAAAAAACATTCATTATTACAAATTTCAATCCAAGATCTTTAAGGTTTAAGGGTTTAGAGACTAAGTGTCCATAACCCATTATTACATAACAAAGCACACGAGCAAACAACTTAATAAATCTTTAAAATTTCACACAACTTTATTTCCAAGCACTTCTCGACTCCTTATCCTAGTTTCTCCTTCCCTTAATTACCTGGGGTTGGAAAATAAATCATAAAAAGGGTGAACTCAAATAGCCCAGTAAGGGTAAACATAAGTGGGTAAGGAAAATCATGAAGATATCGAACATAGGAAATACCATATAATATTTACACATCATACATGATCAACATTTCACAAGGAAATCATAACATGGAAGATTATGTTTAGACATCGTATCATAACATCATGACCTAGGTTAACCACCCAGATACCGAATCATAACATAACATATTATCAGCTGGATTGACACTCTCCAGTGATGTTCTTTACCCAATGCATTGAAGGTCTTTCTGGAACCACCCATTATAAACTTACTTTGTCCAAACATAAGAGGTTATAATAACTTTAACATACATAAGATGAGGCATATTATAGAATTGCAATAAAACATTCAAGGTTAACAAGGATAACCACGAATATCAAAATGGTTATCTACCCCAATCAATAGCATAGATTACCAAGAGAGATTAAAAAGAGACTAATCTAATCTTCTCAACAATAAAATGGAATTAAAAAAAATAAGAAACATAAAACTCTTACAATAATAATTTCAAATAAAACAAGATAAAGAGGAAGAGAAAAGTGAGAAAAGGAAAAGAAAAACCCTTACAATCCGCTTGTCGTTCTCCGCGTTCTAAACCTTAAAAATATCAAAACACTAAATTAGCATTAATGCTTGAAAAGTTCAATATCACACATATCTCCTTTATATATATATATATATATATATATATATATATATCATACTTTAACTTGTATCTTTTAATAGGCATACCGTGCTTGTGGGGTTGAATATTAATTTGGGTTCCCACTTCTATTCTTTGTTTCATATCCTATTTCGATCCCATGCATCATAAGCCTTGAGTTGTGCACTAACTAGGTTATATGCCTTGAGAGTTTTTGAATAAGATTTACTTCTTGTATTGGGTGAACGGAAAAGACGTTCGATAAGCTTATTTTTCCTACGTGTCTTCCACCTTAACCATGAGGGGATATTAGACACGGGTCTAAAGGGACGATCAGGAGGAGATAAGGATAGGGATAGCTATGAGGTTGAAGCATTAACAATTGGGGTTGCAGAAGAAGAAGGGCGATTGTCGGGGGAATTCATTTTGGAAGTCGTTCCTTACGATCTTCCGCTATCTAGAACCTTAAAAACAAAAATAAAAACATAAGTTAATATTCTCATCTTTTCACTTGAATTATAGAATGACAATATATGCTATGATAAAATACTATAATTTAAAATCATTACACATGTATATATAAATATATATGAGGTGGCAAGGCCAACCATGTATGTATATATACGAGGTGGTACAACCAATCATATAAATAACATATGTAAGGTGGTAAAACCAACCATGAATATAGTATATATGAGGTGGTAAAACCAACCATATAGATCTACATAATAAATAAGAAGTAACTTCAAAATCTTAAGTATTACCTTTCGTAGAATTTCGACGCTTGGTAAGTATCAAAAGCAAAAGAGGATTTGAGTAGAGTATTTGGGGTGTTAAGAGGGCTTAAGGGAGTGTTTTGAGAGGGAATTTCGTGGTGTGGCTTGAGGGATTTGTGCATTAAGAGGAGAGGCAAGACACTCCTTATATAGGCAAGGATGGTAGGTGTAATAGTGTGAAAAATAGTGTACAAATTTGACTTTGGCATTAAATTAAATTATTTAAAATATATATAATACTTTATTTTCTTCATATTATCTCTTATTAAAAACGTGGTTATCTCCTCCTACCATTAAAAAAATGTTTTAAGACTTTTAAACCTAGAAGGTTCCTTTGGCATCAAAAGTCCACATTGGTGTACTCCCTACTAATTCAATTATAACGTTTTTAATTTTGTAGTTTTTGACAAATGGCCAATTGTATTGCATTACTAACTCAAATATCTACAAATGGGTATCAATTTTATAATTTTTAAACATTTATAACAAAAGTTATTGAATTTTAAAGTCATACTAAAATGTTTACCCGTTCATACTGAACCTATGTGTAGTATTTTAAATTCTGGAATTGATTGGCTTCATATTAAATTTTAAAATTTCTACACGTTTTAGCTAAGTCATAAATGAACAAATGGGATTTGGTTTCATGTCAATTGGATCTGTATAATTCAAGTTATGGATTTTTGAATGGGACCTCCAGAATCTGCCTCATTCAAATTTTTGGGCCTTACCTATGTTTTATACTTTTGGTAAAGTTAAGGCTTGTAATACTTACTTACCCATAGTAATTTGGCTTAAGAAACTAAATGACATAATATATAGTATCTAAACTTTTTATGACATATGAGAAATTATTTTATTTTTTTATAACGTATTTAATATTTACGCGGATAAAATAATATAATTGCATAATCAATAAACAATAAAGTAAGATAACATTATAGCATAAAATATTATAATCCTAAACATAAACATTAATATCATATTCTATGGCCTTCGTAAAATTTCTTGAATTATATTAGCGTATGTGCGTAGGACGTGTTGTGCTTCGGCAGTAGAGCTGCACAACCCTTCAGCTAACATTGTCGTGGTTGTCGTACGAATAACCTCAAACTTCTCCCTGTGTCTCGTCGCATTATATTGCAGCCATTGGACACGAGCATTTAGCTCATCTATAGCAAAGCATAGCTTTGTAACTTCAAGTCGTATTGCTCGCCGATCTTCATCGCGTACACTATTCTCGGATGGCAGTACTTAAGAACTTGATGCCATAACTCTTATTATTCTTCTTCTTACTTCTATACTCTCTTATAAATAAAATCTCATGCTCATACCTATTTATGGAAGTCCAAACGGATACTATTCATAACGGCTACTTACTAGTCACATGCTATTTGAATGACTATATTGGGTGCTTATTTTTATCGTGATAATATCTAAAATATCCTTTCTAACTATTGTTAACAATAACATTATTATTATTTTATTATTATTACTCTTTAAGTAAGAACTTAAATAGCTAAAAATTTTGCGGGTCTTACAGGGGTTACCATCCTTGCCTCTAAGAGCTTGGGGTATAATTCTGCATAAGTCATTGGAATTGGATCAAACTCTTGTCGTGGTCGATGAGAAGCCTGATTCGCTCCTGCTTGCTGGGTCGGGGCCCTCGGTTGCCCCTGTCCTTGGAATGAGGGTCCTGGTCCTTCCTGACTTGCTGGCCTTGGTTACTCTACGTAAGGTGCTCTTGGTTGAAATGGATTAGGTGTCATGGGATATGGAAATGGAACCCCTCCCTGTGGCAAGTATGGCATGAATGGGGGAGGTGGTGCAGGTGCAACGTAGGCGGCCACAGGTGACCCTCTATAGCACCCTGGTGCTTGGTAGAATGTTGGTTGTATCGGCGGGTGCGATGGGTATACCAGGTTGGTTTCATTTTCTTTCCTTTTTGCTGGTGGTTGAAACCGTTTTGATGCCTCAGCTACATCTCCCTTCATCTTTCCTCCTTTAATTCCACTTTCTACACGTTCACCGGATGCGACCAAGTCTGCAAAGCTGTTGGAGACGTTACCGATCAACTTCTCATAGTAGACACCTTTTAGTGTGTTGATAAAAAGAGTAGTGAGTTCTCTTTCGGTAAGGGGAGGTTGGACCTCCACAGCTGCCTCTCTCCATCTTCGTGCATAATCTTTGAAATTCTCTTCGGATCCCTTCTCCATAGACTGCAGGGTTAGTCGATCCAGTGCCAGCTCGGTGACATGTTTGTACTGTGCCAAGAAGGAAGTAGCTAATTCCTTCCATGTCTTAATGCGGTTTCCATTCAGTTGAAAATACCAGCGAAGGGATGCCCCAGTTAGGCTTTCCTGGAAACAATGCATGAGGAGCTTGTCTTCACCAGCATAAGCGGCCATCTTTTGACAATACATGGCCAGATGTGTCTTCGGACATCGTGTCCCGTTGAACTTTTCAAAATCTGGCATTTTGAATTTTGGCGGTAGCACTACTCCAGGGACTAAGCATAAGTCTTGTGGGCTGGTCATACCATAGCTGTCAATGCCTTCTACGGCCTTCAATCTTTCCTCGAGTCGGCGTAGAGCAAGCGACTCAATATTTTCCTGAGGAGCTGGGGAACCCACCGCTTCCATTACATTTCCTGGTGCGGGCATAGTGAAATGAGTTTGATTTGGGGTAGGAGGTTGTGCCATAGCAGGAGGGTATGTGGGTGCCTGGCTTGGAGCCAGGTTGGGTGACTGAACAGCCTCCTGTCCCTGCTCTTGATGGTGATTGGTAGTTCCCCCGATCGGAATTCTTCCTCTTTCTTCAGTCAATTTTGTGAGCATTTCCATTATTGCAGACATTTGGCCCTGTAGGGTTTGTTGTGACTGATCCAACCCCTTGAGTCTGTTCTCTGTTTCTTCTGCCATTGGCTGCGGTTGAGGTATTTGATTGCGCCGGGATCTGAGATTGTAAGAGTGCGCAATCCTGGAGGGAGGCTGCTACCCACCTGGGTACAAGGGAACTTTTATTTGATTTTTCATTTGATATGCATGTATGCATGAATGTCTATGCAGAGGGTTAAAGAAACAAACAACTTTATCGCAAACAAAACACACAATATAAACACTCAATGCAAACGTACAATGCTGAAATGCCATGTAAAATGAAAGCTATCACTACGTGATCTTAAGGCATTCTTCCAGTCATCTCCTAAGGAGCACGACGCCTCTTTCTCTGGGGGTGGTCGTTTACCCCTTCCTCCCTCTCCTTCATTATCGTCTCGATCTATTTTTCCCTCAGCTGCAGCCTTTGAAGAGCTCCTTCTAGAGATGCTTCTAGCCTCTGGACCTGCTGCCTTAAAGTCTGATTCTCCTGGAGGATAGCCTTCATGTCTGAAGTTAGCTGTGGCTTGTGTTGTGCCCTCCAAGATATGTATGCGGGGTAGACACCAAGTTTTGAACTGTTGGGTTGGATCTTGTGTGGTGTGGACCATGCCTGATACATCTTGTTGCCTTCTTCTGTGAGCATGGTTCTGCTGTAAGTGAAATCACACTCTTCCATGCCAAATAACATGAGGATAATCTGATGACACCCCACTTGTCTTCCCACCTGTAGTGGTGCATATGCAGTTCCTCCCCAGGGACCTAAAAGTGGAACCCAATTGTAGTCCCTGCAGCTATATGTCATGGAGACCACCGGCATCCAAGGAGCAGTCCAGGTAATGTCAGCTTCTGTGAGGTTCCCAACTTCTTTTTCTAGCTTTCAAAGTCTTTTGGTAGGCTCCACTTGCTGAGCAGAATATCTAGCAGTGTTGTGGCTGGTACTTGATAAACAGTAGGGAAACTGTCACGCCCCGGATTTCCAACCCGAGGAAACCGGTACGTGACTCCCCTTTTTACCCACACGGAGGGCAAAGAGGTTAGGATTCAAATCAAGAATTTAACATTTTAAACATTTACAACACATTCAAGAAAAATAAAGTCCATCAAAGCAGTCCACAAACCAAAACAGTCTTTATTACAAAGTCTTCTTTTCAATCCATCCCCATTGGGGTTACATCAGTTCCCATAATAAAATAACATAAACAATAAAATAAATAAGGTCTTCCACCTTGGGGTCCCACCTAACGCCCGTAGGTTCTCGTAAAGAAAACAACATGGTAGGAGGGTGCGCCCCCCTGAGCAACCCCCTCGACCCCCCCCAGGGATCATGTCTCCCCAACCCATCCCATGCACCTAACATCTACATGCCTCGTGTACAAGTCTCGTGTCATGATACAATTATTCCACCGGATATAGTTACGGGCTATAACAAGAACACAATCATACGGGGACCGGTACACAAACACTCCCGGGCTTCCACGCCACCGGGTTTCAAGAACAGTCCCGGGCTTCCACAGCCACCGGGTTCCACAAAACAGTCCCGGGCTTCCAGCCACCGGGTTCCACAAATCAGTCCCGGGCTTCCACACCACCGGGTTCCACAAATCAGTCCCGGGCTTCCAGCCACCGGGTGTACAAGCAAACACGCTAGCACATAAGGCCTTACAGGGCATAACATCAAACACTTAATATGCTTAGTCACACGGGAATAACGTCGAACACTAGCATGCATATATTCACAGGCTCCCACAAACCCACGCCCCTATTATTCCAAACACATAATATGCATAGCCTCACGGGCTTATTTCAAACACGTTCGAGCATACACACGGGCATATTCATACGGGTATATTCACACCGACATTTTATCAAACACTTAACATGCACTAACCACCCAACCTCGAAATCACACCAAAACGCCTGAAGGCCAACATTCATATAGGAGGTCACACCTATATGAATTTACATATAAATAATATAAGAGATATCTCATATTCTCGCCCTAGGACCCTAGGACGAGGAGGACTTAGGAAGAACAGAATCCCTACCTCAAGTAAAACGCAACAACACAAGCAAAGTCCCGATCCCACGTCGAACGCCGTCCACCCACGAGTCACCGACCACCCACGCAAGACGCCCGGCAGCAACCGGGAGCTCTCCTTCCCCCTCTCTCTCTCTGCGACGGCTGGTGGAGCAACAAACCCTAACCCTAAAACGGGGCTTCTCCTCCTTATATAGACAACACAACATCAAAACGACGTAGTTTTGATTAAGTGAAACCCAGGATCAAAACGACGTAGTTTTGATCACACAAGTTAGCACCTTTCCGCACCCATATAGGCCAAAATACTCAGAATTTCAACATGGTCCTTTGGAGAAAGTTCCTTAGAATGTCAAAACCAAGGGAACCATGCAAAAATATGCTCGCACGCCAATTTGCACGTGAATTCCCCAATTCACGTGCACCTCCATATGGACTCCAAATGCTCTCAAACTTCACCCCTAGCCTCCTTGCATCTTTAAAGACAATTACACTTGCACGTGAATTGGACCCATATCACGTGCACCTCACATACATGTCCATTTGGCCTGAAACTTCGTGGTAGATAGAGGACACCATTCTAAGCATCTTTCCTTTTGCACGTGAATTCATTGGGGTCCATTTACTAGGTCAAAATCTAGAAAAACTCTACTCGGGAGGCAAACCGACTAACTCAAGGTGCGGGTCCTTACATCCTCTCCCCCTTAAGACTTTTCGTCCTCGAAAAGAAATGACATAAGAGGAAAACAAACACAAGCTACCCATTTGCCACACGGCGAGCCACAACACCCAAATGGGTCACACACCACACACAGACAACGACATAACGTACCACCATAATCCATAACCACAATAATGCACATAACACATGTCCGCATGGCACGAATACACATCTCAAAAACACATCACAAACAAGAACACATGTCTTTAAAAGACAAGACAAATACACCAAATCACGACAAATACACCAAATCGTACACAACTAATACAAGAAAACACAAAACACATCACACCCTTGGCCACACCCACCTCCCACGCTTAAGATTGTTCGTCCTCGAACAAGTCCGCATCGCTCACGCATCACGGACTCACGTTCCCATGTCTCCTCCTCAATGCCACGGTGCTGCCACAGCACGCGAACCAAAGGAATAGACGACCACGCAAAGCCGCTTGCCGATCTAGGATACGAATAGGGGCCTCAATGACGGACATGTCATCCTCAATGTCCAACGCCCCAATCAATCACATGAGTGGGGTCAGGGTGATACTTCCTCAAGCGGGACACGTGAAACACGTTGTGCACTCGACTCAGCCGCGGTGGTAACGCTAACCGGTAGGCCACGGCCCTACACGATCCAGAATCGCAAAAGGACCAATAAACCGCGGAGATAGCTTGGAACCTCGCCCAAATCGTCGATGTCCACGACGTGGAGAGACACGAAGGAACACATGATCACCGACAGAAAACTCCAAAGGTCGCCGCCGCTGATCCGCATAAGATTTCCGCCGACTACGAGCCGACAACAAACGCCGACGAATCAACTTGACCTTCTCGGCAGCCTCTTGAACCAACCGTGGCCCCAAGAGAGCCGTCTCCCCCACCTCGGTCCAACACAAAGGTGATCGACACGGCCGTCCGTACAACGCCTCAAAAGGAGCCATCCCAATGGATGCCCGATAACGTTGTTGTAGGCAAACTCCACCAAAGGAAGGTGAGTTGCCCACGAACCCCGAAATCTAACACACAGGCCCGTAACATGTCCTCCAAAGTCCGATTCATCCTCTCTCGTCTGGCCGTCGGTCTCGGGGTGAAAGGCTGTACTCAGGTGAAGCTTGGTCCCCATAGCCTCCGCAAACCGGCCCAAAAACGAGAAGTGAACCGCGAATCCCGGTCGAGACAACCGATGATGGTACGCCATGCGGCCTCACAATCTCGTTCATGTACAGCCGACTCAAGGTCCCAATAGAGTCCCGCTCGCGAACAGCCCGAAATGAGCCGACTTTGTGAGTCGATCCACAATCACCCAAATCATATCCTTCCTCCCAGTGGTGGGTGGAAGACCAGCCACAAAACCATCGCTATATGGTCCCACTTCCACCCGCTATGGGCAAGGGCCGTAACATGCCCGCCGGCCGCCGATGCTCGGCCTTCACCTGCCGACACGTGAGGCACCGCGAAACAAAGGCGCTACATCGCGTTTCATCCCAGGCCACCAAAAATGTCCGCGAGCGCATGGTACATCTTCGTACCCCCTGGATGCCAAGAACTCTAGATTGGTGAAACGCCCTCATCACCTCATCCCCGAGGGAAGAAGCCACTACCAACCGCCCCGAAATGACAACTCATGCTCGGGACCCTCCGTCCAGTCCTCGGATAGCTCACCAGCCTCAATACGGGCATGGAGAACCTCACACTCAATGTCACCCACTGCCCCTCCCGGACGCGCTGGTACAACTCAGCACAACCCCCAAAGGGCTCGGGACTGTCCCACCATCATGAGCAACAGCTGCAGCTGTAACGTCGCCAACCGCTCCATCGCCTTCCACTCCCTAGGCCACCTCAGCTTTCCCTTTTCTGCTCAATGCATCGGCCACAACATTACCCTTGCCCGGGGTAAGGCAAGAGTAAAGTCAAAGGTCCGCAAATACTCCACCCATCTCCTTTGCCTCAAATTCAAGTCCTTCGAGTAAAGATGTACGAAGGCTCTTGTGATCCGAGAACACCACAAACTTTTCCCCCAAGAGGTAGTGCTGCCAACTCTTCGGGCGAAGATAACGACCGCTAACTCCGCATCATGAGTAGGATAATTCCGCTCATGAGGCTTCACCGCCTTGACCCATAAGCCTACCACACCGTGCTCCTGCATAAGCACACACCCCAAACCAACCCTGGACGCATCACAATACACCTCATACGGAATATCCTCCCTAGGCAACCTCAACACGGTGCGGTGGTCAAACGGGTTTTGAGAGTCTCAAACGCCCGCCGGCACTTGTCCGTCCACTCAAATTTCACTCCTTTCCTAGTCAACACCGTCATAGAGCCGCCAAACGGGAGAACCCCTCTACAAAACGACGATAGTACCCCGCCAAACCAAGAAAACTACGGATCTCAAAACGTTGGTTGGCCTCGCCCACGATGCCACGGCCTCAATCTTGGCCGGGTCCACCCTAACTCCCTCACTGACACCACATGGCCAAGAAAGTGAACCTCCTGCGGCCAAAACTCACACTTGCTAAACTTAGCAAATAGCCGCTGGTCCCTCAAGGTTTGCAACACTGTTGCCAAGTGCTCCACATGCTCCCTCTCGGTCTTGGAATACACCAAGATATCGTCGATAAACACCACCACGAACGAGTCTAAGTATGGGGCAAAGACTTGGTTCATCAAATGCATGAACACCGCTGGCGCATTAGTGAGCCCGAAAGGCATCACTACCCACTCATAATGCCCATACCGCACCGAAAGCCGTCTTAGGGATGTCCTCCTCCCTAACCCCGAGCCGGTGATACCCCGACCGTAAATCTATCTTGGAAAACCACCGGGCCCCACTAATTTGGTCAAACGGTCATCTATCCGAGGCAACGGGTACTTGTTCTTCACCGTCAACCACCCTTCACCGTAGTCGATCAGACGTAGTGTACCATCGGCCTTCTTCGCAAAGAGCACCGGAGCACCCCAAGGTGAGGTACTGGTCCGATATACCCCCGACCCACCAGCTCCTCGATTTGCCTCCGAAGCTCCCTCAACTCGCCCTGGCCCCATACGATACGCTACCCGGGAAATCGGACCTGTCCCCGGCACTAACTCAATGGTGAACCCACACCCTCTTAGGTGGCAAACTCCTCAACCGCTCAGGAAAAACATCCCGAAATTGGTCCACAACAGCGGGCCACACCCTCTTTTCCACCTTACCCTCCTCAAGCAAAGGTCGGGGCTGCTAACCCGTGGGTAATGGCACCCCACGGTCCAACACGGCCCGGCCCGACTCGCCTCACAATCCCACTCCCCCTGCAGGGTGCAAGAGGTCCCCGCGGTGTCACGAAGGTCACACGCCGCCGATAACAATCTATCTTGGCCTGGAAAGCCATAAGCCAATCCATACCCAAGATCGGGTCAAACGTTCTCAAAGGCATCACATGCAAGTCAAAACTGGCTCCACCTCGCCTATGGTTAACACACGTCACGACACACTCGCCGTACCTCAATCATGCCTCCTACCGGAGACTCCACAACTAGGGGCCTGCGGCCTCCACACAAGCTAACCCCAAGCCGTCTATTACAAGCTCAAGAACAAATGAACATGATGCACCCGTATCGAAAAGAACGAGCTAAGGTACGGGAGATCAAGAGGGTACCTCTAACCACCGATGGTCCCGCTCCACCCTCGACGGGTGGGGGTGGTAGCTCGGCCTCCTCCGGGTACGTCGCCTCCAGCCGCAAACACCCTCCCTTGGCCCGTGCCACCGGTCGGCTCACTCACCGGGCGCTTCCGCCAAGGCGCCTCCGAGCCTCGATCGCTCGCCGCTCCGGCCTCCCCCGAGGTCGGGTCCGATTCGATCTGCCGACTAGCCGGCCACCGACGAGCTGGTCTCTCTCGCTGGTGCACGAACCGGCATCACTCCTTGTCCCGGATGTCATGCCTCCAACTCCCCTGTTGCCACTCCGGCAAACCCGGCCCGGATGGCCCTCTCGTCCACATCTATGGCATTTCCAGTCCCTCTTTGCACACTCCTTTCTCAAGTGGCCTTGCTCCCCACAGCAGAACAACCGCTAGGGAGACCCCCGCCTGGACCGCCCGCCCTGCCCCACCGCCAAAGCTAGACCTCCCCGGGTTCACCAATGTCTGTCCCCCTCGCGGAAGGAACCGCTATCCCTCTCCTCCATCTTGAGCCTCTTGGACCCCGCATCTCGATCAGGCCCACTCGCCCGGCGACCCCGATGGGCCTGCCTCCCACCATCCAGCTCTCTCTCGCCTATACGGGCCGTCTCCACGGCCTCAGGATAGGTCCTCAAGCGTAGAATCGCCACCCTCTCCCCAAGGGCTGGCCTAAGACCCAAAGTGAACTTGTGAGCCTTTAGGTCCTCCTTTGCCCCGTCTCGGGGGCAAACCTACTCAGCCCGAACTCCCGCTCATACTCGGGCACCGTCTTTGATCCTTGCTTCAGGCTGCCAAATTCCTCCCTCTTTGCCATCTCACCGATTCCGGGAAGAACTCATCATGGAAGAGTTGCAAGAATTCCTCCCAAAACATGAGTTGCACCGCACGGCTCCCCGCTACACTCGTCCACCACTCCAAAGCATCCCCCTCCAGTGCCGACTGCGGCCGCACCTTATCCTCCTTCCGGGGCAGGAGAAAGGAGAACACATGCTCAATCCGCCTCAACCACCGCTCGCCTACCACGGATCTTCTCCCCCTTAAACCGCGGAGGTTGTTCCTTTCGGAACCGTGTCACCACGTCATCTTTGCACGGGTCGGTACACCACCCGCCGAACTCTCACGCTCACGAGGCGGCCTCTCCTACGGTGGTGGCGGTGGTGGCACCACCCGCTGTGCCGCCATCTCACGGCGCACCTCCTCCCGAACGTCCCGCCGGAGTCCCTCCCGTATCTCTCGTACCTCCGGCCCGGATGCCTTCTTGTAGCCGTGCCGAATAACGCATGCCCTCCAACGGATGGTCCCGCACCCGGACCCTCATGGGCAGATGACTCATCACCATCGCCCGGATGCACGTGTCACTTCCTCGGTGGCATTCTTACTACATGAAGTAAGATGCACAAACGTCGAAGCGCGTTTGACTACTAACAAGTCGACTACCTCTACCTCATTATCAAGTCAAGCCGTACATGGCATTACACACATTTTAACCATTGCATCAATCAATATTGCACACTTCACAGCCAAGACACATTGCCAAACAAATCGAGTTGCACATTTCACTTAATCATGTGATCTTATCCACGCTTTAGCATACATTCACAGAAATGCAACTAGTGCCCTAATGCCAATGCATGCAAATCCTATCACAAGACCGGACTACCCTAAGTACACCTTGGAGGCTCAAAGAGGACCATGTTGATCGGCATGTCCCTCCAGGCTCCTCCAAAGGACTCAAGATAACCAAGTCCGCCCACTACCCTAGGCCAACTAGACCATGCTCGATACCATAATGTCACGCCCCGGATTTCCAACCCGAGCAAACCGGTACGTGACTCCCCTTTTACCCACACGGAGGGCAAAGAGGTTAGGATTCAAATCAAGAATTTAACATTTTAAACATTTACAACACATTCAAGAAAAATAAAGTCCATCAAAGCAGTCCACAAACCAAAACAGCCTTTTATTACAAAGTCTTCTTTTCAATCCATCCCCATTGGGGTTACATCGATTCCCATAATAAAATAACATAAACAATAAAATAAATAAGGTCTTCCACCTTGGGGTCCCACCTAACGCCCGTAGGTTCCGTAAAGAAAACAACATGGTAGGAGGGGTGAGCAACCACCCTCAAGAGGGATCATGTCTCCCCAACCCATCCCATGCACCTAACATCTACATGCCTCGTGTACAAGTCTGTGTCATGATACAATTATTCCACCAGATATAGTTACAAGGCTATAACAAGCAAACACAATCATACAGGACCCGGTACACAAACACTCCCGGGCTTCCACGCCACCGGGTTTCAAGAACAGTCCCGGGCTTCCACACCACCGGGTTCCACAAAACAGTCCCGGGCTTCCACACCACCGGGTTCCACAAATCAGTCCCGGCTTCCACAACCACCGGGTTCCACAAATCAGTCCCGGGCTTCCACGCCACCGGGTGTACAAGCAAACACGCAGACATAAGGCTTTACAGGCATAACATCAAACACTTAATATGCTTAGTCACACGGGAATAACGTCGAACACTAGCATGCATATACTCATTCCGAGCTCACAAACCCACCCACAGCTATTATTCCAAACACATAATACGCATAGCCTCACGGGCATTATTTCAAACACGTTCGAGCATACACACGGCATATTCATACGGGTATATTCACACCGACATTTTATCAAACACTTAACATGCACTAACCACCCAACCTCGAAATCACACCAAAACGCCATCGAAGGCCAACATTCATATAGGAGGTCACACCTATATGAATTTACATATAAATAATATAACAGATATCTCATATTCGCCCTAGGACCCTAGGACAGAGGAGGACTTAGGAAGAACGGAATCCCTACCTCAAGTAAAACGCAACAACACAGAAAGTCCCGATCCCACGTCGAACGCCGTCCACCCACGAGTCACCGACCACCCACGCAACGCCCCGCCGCAAAGCCAACCAGGAGCTCTCCTTCCCCTCTCTCTCTCTCTGCGACGGCTGGTGGAGCAACAAACCCTAACCCTAAAACAGAGGGCTTCTCCTCCTTATATAGACAACACAACATCAAAACGACGTAGTTTTGATTAAGTGAAACCCAGGATCAAAACGACGTAGTTTTGATCACACAAGTTAGCACCTTTCCGCACCCATATAGGCCAAAATACTCGGAATTTCAACATGGTCCTTTGGAGAAAGTTCCTTAGAATGTCAAAACCAAGGGAACCATGCAAAAATATGCTCGCACGCCAATTTGCACGTGAATTCCCCAATTCACGTGCACCTCCATATGGACTCCAAATGCTCTCAAACTTCACCCCTAGCCTCCTTTGCATCATTTAGAAGACAATTACACTTGCACGTGAATTGGACCCATATCACGTGCACCTCACATACATGTCCATTTGGCCCGAAACTTCGTGGTAGACAGAGGACACCATTCTAAGCATCTTTCCTTTTGCACGTGAATTCATTGGGGTCCATTTACTAGGTCAAAATCTAGAAAAACTCTACTCAGGAGGCAAAACTGACTAACTCAAGGTGTGGGTCCTTACAGAAACGATGAACACTACAGGGGAAATGACCTTGCAACCAAGTACATAGGAGAGGTAAGCACCCCATGAACTGTCCCGAGCCTTTACTCCTTAGGTAAGTAAGAGATCGGATGGTTTCAGCCAAGATAGCAGGAGTAGGGTCACATCCTTTGAGCACCTGCTGGACCAAATCTACAATTGCCCCATCAATGTGGGCTGGTATCCTCGGGAAAATGACTAGCCCATATATAGCTAGTGTAAGCAATTTGTGTGCCTCCGCTTCCGTTGCAGTTTGTATTATCTCTTTGATTGTTGCCCATGGAATATATTCACGCCCACCGTAAGTTGTGACCGCCGATGAGTCCCATACTGGCTTTCCCATAATCTCAGCAAAGGCCCTTCGGCATGACCTTCTGGGCTCTGGCAGATAGATTTTCATTTTGTTTTCCACGGGGATATCCAGTAATCTTCTATATTCTTCTATTGTGGGAACAAGATCTAGGCTATTGAAGTTGAAGCACCGCCGTCGAGGTTCCCAGAAATAAATGGCTGCCCCCAGCATATCCGTATCGGCCAGTAGCTCAGTTACATGGAACAAATCCCCGAACTGTTGTATGTATATGCTTTTCCTTTCGTCTGACCACCGCTTCCATATTGTCTGTACCTCCTTAGTGTAGTCCAGCTGATCTTCTATGACAACATGTTCTGCTTTGTAGGCCTCTCCTGGCGGGAAATCTCCAAGGCGAAGTTGAATGTCTCCTGATGCTTGGGCCACTACTGTGAAAGTCTCCTTGTCCTGAAGGCCTTTTAGGAGCTGACTGAAAGTTGCCATGCTTATATGAATAATGAATGTCATGCTGTGCATGATGATAGGTTAGGATGACAAGTCAGGATAAAGAATAAACCAATAGTAAAGACAGTCAAATGTGCAGAGGATGACTTAAGGACTACCCTACAAAACAAAGGTTAGCATGGCATGGAATGAGCAAACAAAATGTGGGTCAATACCCCTGATGGGCTTTTATTGCTACCCCTATCTTATTTGTTGGTTCCCAAACTTCCTCAATAGAGGGCTCCGTACACCATGGGATTTACCGGAGGGGGATCTTAAAAGGACGTGCCTTAAAAGAACCTCAAGCTTGAGTGAGGAGTCCGAGGCCCCATTGCGGATAATGATCGACGCGCTGGGGACCGTACTGAACCTCGCTAACCTAAATTGTGCAAAACCCGGGTATAGGGTTATGTATGAATGCGACAAGTATGGAAAGCAGTAAATCACAACTATCATTGTAGTTAAAGCGCATAAATAAATCACAGTTTAAACGACAACTGTATTAAAAATAAATAAGTCACAATTATATCTAAAAATAACTTAGCATGACAGTTAAATATATTAAACGGCACAATTAAATATAACCTCCTAAGTCCTAGTTCTAGACCTAACTCTCTAAAGTGTTCATTCTTAAATCCCCAGCATATTCGCCAGCTGTCATCACTGGTTTTCGTCCGGGCCCTTTTGGGGTGAGCTCAAACTAAATCAATGGTGAGAAATTTTAGAGTCGCCACCAACTGTTTTTGGGGTATAGTTGGATACCCTCTACTTTGAGTAGTTTTAAGTGTATGGTCTGTGTTATCATAGATGGGTTCGGGAGTTGGTTACGTGTAGGGAAGGATTAGCACTCCTACAGCGCCCTTTCGGTATCTAATTTAGGAGGAGGAGGTTTGTATTTATACTGCTGTGACTAGACTAAATTTCCTAAGAAGTCTATGATTTATATTTGGCTAAGTTATTTATCAAAGTTTATGGTTAAAATTGCTTTACCCTAAATTTCTAAAGGGAATCCTAAAAATTTGGGTTTTTGTGTGAAGTGGGGAATGAGATCTTAGGGATTGGTATTGGCTTTTTTGGTTTTACTTTCTGAAATTGAAGTCCTAAAAAATGGTTTTTATTTCCCCCTTTTTTTTGTTTTTGTTTTGTTTTATTTTGTTTTTGTTTTTGTTTTTGTTTTTCTTTTTTCAGGTTAGAAAACATACATTTTTTGTATTCTATGTTTTGTAAAAAAAACATTTTGGCCCTTTTTTTTTTGTTTGTTTTTTTATGTTTTTTTGTTTGTTTTGTCGTTTGTTGTTTTTTTTTTGTTTTAGAAATTGAAGTACCAACTTTGATTTTCTTCCTCTCTTTTCTTTTTTCTTTCTTTCTTTTTTTTTTAAAACATGAAGACGTTTTTTTGTTTTTTGTTTTTTTTGTTTTTGGAAACCTTTCTTTCTTTCCCCTTTTTTTTGTTTTGTGAACCCAAAATCTTAAAGCCAATTTAGGAACATATGCATGAAAATAAAAACGTGGAGTGTGTGATTATGGCATCCACAAAAGAAAAAGAAAATCACTCTTTTTTTCTCTTTTTTTTCTCCTTGAACCTAAATCTACGCGTCTCAACAATTGAAAATACATATGAACACATATACCAAAATAGATGTGGAGTGTGTGATTGTGACATCCACAGATCATATGAAAACACAACCACTCTTTTTTCATCTTTTTTTCTTTTTTTTGTTTTATCACTCTCTTTTTTTCTTTTTCTTCATATCTCTATTTTTGTCCCTCTTTTTTTTTTTACTGCACTTTACATATTACAACATAGACAATATATACAACATATATCAACAATCATAAATAGAACAAGATACTATGGTGTACATCAAGTAGGGATATAAATAAGCTAATAAGCAATAAACACACAAATACAAATGAATTAGAAATTGAACCGACTTTAGTTTGGGTAAGGCTTCAACACCGGCCTTCCGTTTGAGTTATCTTGTCTGCGCCGATATTCTCCAGGTCAAAAATAAAAGCACCAAATCCAGTAATTACGAAAATCAGATGGGATATGCCATGGAGATTGCAGCGCTATGTTGGAACTGAGAGCAGATGATGAGAGGATTTTTATTTGGGGTTTTGGGTAGAAAAACGTGAGAGGGGATTTGAAAATGGTAGAGTTTTTTTTGCTATGGGCAAGAAAACTCGTAAAAGAGAAAGAGGGAATCTGGGAGACCTCCTTTTTTATTTATGTTTGAAAAAGAAGCTTGAAAGGGAAGGAGAAAATCTGGGTAGCTTGTTTTTGATTTTGGAAAAGGGCGAAAATTTGGGTGTTTTTCTCTTTGGGCGTAATCTGGGCGTTTTTTCTGGGAGCTGAACTCTTCCTCTTTTTTTTTTTTGATCAGGGAGCTGGGTATGAAAAAAGAATCGTAGCAGGTTTTCATCAAAGATGAGTGGTCTCTCCTCCTGCACAGGGATGAAGACTGCATTTTAAAGGGCTGGCAGAAATTTGGCTGGACTGTCATTAATTGCAGCATTAAATGCAGTATTTATCGATTCCCCTATTTTCGTTCGGGTCTTGTGCGTTGTCGAGTGGTCTGGCGACCTGCAGCTTGTGATTGCCTTTTTTAATTTGTATTTTAGCACATGTGACTAACAGGTCAATGAAAAGCATCTTTGCCAGCAAATAAAACTCATCCCGTGAGCAGCCAGCGAGAAAGCCAGCGAGAGGGGCCAAACAACGAAGGTCAAGGGGTCAGAGGATCGAAGTGTCGGCAGGGTCGAAGTTTCGATGGGTCAAAATTTTGGTGCGTAGAAAGTCAACGGTTAATGGGTCAAAGTGTCAACAGGTCGAAGGAGAACGGTTAACGGGTCGAAGGCTTAAAGGCGTCGCAGGTCAAGGGTCGAAGGTTCACAGGTCAAGGCGTCGCAAGTCAAGGCGTCGTAAGTCGCGAGTCGAAGGCGTCGTAGGTCGAGGCGACGTAAGTTCCGAGGCTTCGCATCTTCACAGGGTTCGAAACTCCGAAGGGGCAAGTCGTAGGTCGGAGTGTCGGCAGCGGGGCTTCGAGGCTTCGAATCTTCGAGGCTTCCAGGCTTTGAGGCTTCGAGGCTTCAATGCTTCGAGGCTTCAAGGCTTCGAGGCATCGAGGCTTCGAGGCTTCGAGGCTTCGAGGCTTCGGGGCTTCGAGGCTTCGATGCTTCGGGGCTTCGAGGCTCCGAAGGTCAATGGGTCGAAGTATTGGCAGGTCAACGGTCAATGGTCAACGGTCAACCCCAAAGTTTTTTTTTGTTTTTTGTTTTTTGTTTTTAACTTTTAATTACCTTTTTACCCTTACCCGTAATGCAAAAATGGACGACCTTTTAGGGGTTGTTTGGGAAGACCCGTATTCGCCTACATAGACATTTTGGAGAGTTTCGCATGATCACTTTTTCGGGTAGTTTGACCAGGGGCATTGACCGTCTTTTGGGCAAGTTTGACTTTTTCCAATGAAAGTTGTTTTGGCCATAACTTCTTCATTTTAAGTCCGATTTGAGCTCGGTCAAGTGCGTTAATCTCCAATTTTCATCCTCTATCACCTGGTGTTGGTCTTGGGGCGCTTCAAGGACTCATAGAAGAAGTCATTAATTTTGGACTCCCCCATCCGTGTCAATTGTATCCATCTCGTGCAAATTGGGGTTAACATCGATTCCAAACCATTCCTTGGAAGTATGAGATCATTGTGGACCTGTTCAACAAGGTATATGGCATGGGCAGAAAGGTATATCAAATGGGGTTAGTATGTCCAACCCGGACAAAATGGGGTCCAACAGCTGCCCCTCTTTGTGCATTGTTTGTGTACAAACAGTGTACAAAGATAAAAGGGAGTCATTTTGGACGGGTCGGAGCACTTACCTGACTTACCTGGTTTTAAAGCAGAAGGAGAGTACTGGCTGGGTGTAGGAGGTGTTGCAGAGGCCGTAGGATTACCGCCCATAATGCAAAGATACTGGAAAGGGAAAGCTTACAACAAAGATAGGCTTAAACTAAAATTTGAAAGCCTACCGCAACGATAGGCGTGATCGGAAAAGAAGGAAAGCCCACGGCAACGTTAGGCTTGAATTAAAAATGAAAAGCCCACAACAACGATAGGCTTAAATTGAAAATGGAAAGCCTATAGCAACAATAGGCTTGAATTCAAAAGGGAAAGCCTATGGTAACGTTAGACTTAATACTAAAAAAATTGAAAGCCCACAGCAACGATAGGCTTAAACTAAAAAATGGAAAGCCCAAAGCAACGATAGGCTTGAATAAAAAATAGGAAAGCCCACGGCAATGTTAGGCTTGAATTGAAAATGAAAAGCCCACATCATCGATAGGCTTAAATTGAAAATGGAAAGCCCACAGCAACGATAAGCTTAAATTCAAAAGTGAAAGCCCACAACAACGTTAGGCTTAAACTGAAAAATGGAAAGCCCACAGCAACGATAGGCTTAAATTCAAAAGGGCTAGCCCACAGCAACGTTAGGCTTAAACTGAAAAATGGAAAGCCCACAGCAATGATAGGCTTAAACTAAAAAATTGAAAAGCCCACAGCAACGATAGGCTCGAATTGAAAATAGAAAGCCCACAACAACGATAGGCTTAAATTGAAGCTGGAAAAGCCCACAGCAACGATAGGCTTAAACTAAAAAATGAAAGGCCCACTGCAATGATAAGCTCGAATTGAAAATAGAAAGCCCATAGCAACGATAGGCTTAAACTAAAAAATGAAAGGCCCACTACAACGATAGGCTCGAATTGAAAATAGAAAGCCCACAGCAACGATAGGCTTAAATTGAAACTGGAAAAGCCCACAGCAACGATAAGCTTAAACTAAAAAATGAAAGGCCCACTGCAACGATAGGCTCGAATTGAAAATAGAAAGCCCACAACAACGAGAGGCTTAAACTGGAAATGGAAAAGCCCACAGCAATGATAGGCTTAAACTAAAAAATGAAAGGCCCACCGCAACGATAGGCTCGAATTGAAAATGGAAAGCCCACAACAATGATAGGCTTAAACTGGAAAGACTTGTTGGAGACATCAATTGGTATTTGGGGAAATGCTTTAAGGAATTGGTGAGTTTGGGAAGGAACCCAATCTGGGCTCCCTCTACGAGTTCACTCAAGGAGATCGCTCTATGAGGTGACCCAAAAGGGGAAAAAGTTTGTCGAGTGCCAAAAGGATGCGTTTAGAGCTTGGGGAAATTACAAAGAAAGAGTTGTAAAGTTAAACAAAGAAAGCTAGGATAGCTTGATGAGAAGCTTTCTGAGTATGAACTCCTAGGATCTTCAGAGGCGGCAACATTCCTAAAATTACAGAGTATGCTGAATGTATGGAAATGATGCATGGACTGCAATGTGCTGTATGCGGGGATGCATAATCCTCAACTTGTGGTGCCATATGATGCCATGTGATGCGATGTGATGTATGCATCGAATGCAATGTGATGCATCACTGAGGGTTTGGCCAGGACTAGAGATCTATCTCAATGCTGTTGGAGAGGTTGGCTAACATTCAACTTGTTGGGGAACAATGTTCTCTTTGGATGGGGAGTCCGTTCTGTCTTTGCTGGGGAACTCCCTTTTGTGCATGAAAGGTCTGTTAAATTTAGCTTCGCCATATTAAGGAGCTTGACTTGACGGCTTCTCTGGGGATAGTGATATTCTGTGGAGATATGAGTACTCTAAGTCGGGGACTTAATTTGTTTGGGGATTTTGAGCTTGACTCTACTCATAAGGTAATGCCAATGGATTCCACTGGGGATTTAAGATAATCTATTTAAATGTGAAATGAAGAGGATAAAATATGATTAAAGATATAAAACGGGATTTTGCTAGTTTGATTCCACAAAACATATTTATATCATAAAAAGTATCCTATTGTTATAATCTGATAAACAGAATTATAAGTCTTTAAAAAGCATAATATACAAATTTGATTCGAGCGTGCTGCAGGTTTGACCAAGTCTTCCACTGTTTGCAGCCGCGGTTTTTGGATGATGTTGTCTCCATTGTTTGCAAAGGACCCTATTTGTTGTGGTCCTGATCCTTTTAGATTCTGACTAATTTCACCCTTTCAAGATTTATTGTTGGCTTTGTATTTTACCCTTGGTGCCCTTTCAGGTTTTCACCAAGTCCGCCTTTGTTTTCTTTTTTGTCTTTTGTTGGAGCTTTGTATTTTACCCTTGGTGCTCTTTCGGGTTTTCACCAAGTCCGCTCATTACAGGAATGAGAATTTTGTTGGGAGGTATGAGAGTTAAGCATAAAACTTTTTCACGGCATCACTATTCATTGGATTAAGAAGCTCATCTCTGTCCATTTTGGCAAGGATCAATGCGCCTCCCGAGAATGCTTTTTTCACAACATATGGGCCTTCATAATTGGGAGTCCACTTGCCTCGATGGTCATGCTGGATTGGCAAGATCTTTTTAAGGACAAGATCACCCTCTTGAAAGCTTCTGGGCTTCACCTTTTTATTGTAATTGTTGATCATTCTTTGTTGATACAGCTGTCCTCTGCAAACTACTGCCAAGCGCTTGCCTTCAATTAAATTCAACTGCTCATAACGACTTTGGGCCCATTCTGCTTCTTCGAGCTGAGTATCTTTAAGTACTCGGAGGGAGGGTATCTCCACTTCGACCGGTAGAACTGCTTCCATGCCATAGACCAAAGAAAATGGAGTTACCCCGGTCGATGTACGTACTGAGGTACGATAAGCATGCAAAGCGTATGGTAGCTTCTCGTGCCAATCTTTGTATGTTTCAGTCATCTTTTTGATAATGTTCTTGATGTTCTTGTTGGCTGCCTCGACTGCTCTATTCATCTTTAGGCGATAAGGGGTCGAGTTGCGGTGTTAAATTTTGTACGTTTCACACAACTTCCCTATCATCCGACTGTTCAAATTGGCAGCATTGTCCGTTATGATATGCCCATATCGGCATATGATGTTGTTCCGCATAAATCGAAGTACCACAGCATGTGTGACATTAGCATATGATGCTGCTTCTACCCACTTGTTGAAGTAATCAATGGCTACCAAAATGAAATGATGACCATTAGAAGCTTTTGGAGATATTGGTCCGATAACGTCAATGCCCCAAAGCGAGAACGGCCACGGGGAAACCATCACGTGTAGTTTGGACAGCGGTACTTGGATCTTGTCGCCATAAATTTGACACTTAAGGCATTTGCGCACATATTCAATGCAATCTTTTTCCATGGTGACCCAATAATAGCCCATTCACATGATTTGTCTTGTTGATGCATGTCCGTTTGCATGTGAACCACATTCCCCTTCGTGCACTTCTTTCATTATTTGTGTCGATTCTTCTTTTGCCACACACCGCAATAATACCATGTCATGGTCTCTTATACAGAATCGAGCCATCAAGATAATAATTGGATGCTGACCTTCGGATATTTCTTTTATCAGACTTAGAGGCCTCTGCTGGGTATTCTTGCGTAAGCAAATACTATTTGACGTCCTCAAACCAAGGTTTTTCTTCAGTATTTCCTTCAATGGCCATGCAATGTGCAGGAGCATCTTGTATACGGATATCGAAAGACTGGACTTCCAACTTTGTGTCTAGTCGAAGGAGGGAGGCTAGAGTGGCCAACGCATCAGGAATCTAATTGTATTCCCTGGGCATATGCTCAAACATGATGTCTTCGAATTGCTCGGCTAACTCCGTAACGTGCTTCCGATATGGGATTAATTTGTGGTTTTGAGTCTCCTATTCACCCCTTACTTGAAAATTGATGAGTGCCGAATCGCCGAACACTCGTAATTTTTTGATTCCTTTGTTAATGGCTTCTTGAAGTCCCATCACACAAGCCTTATATTCTGTTGTATTGTTTGTACAAGGGAAGGTTAACTTTGCCGCCATGGGGAAATGTTCACCTTTTGGGGATATCAGGATGGCCCCAACACCGTGACCTAAGAGACTGGAGGCTCCATCGAACCACATCGTCCATATGTCTGATACTTCGGCCGAAATGATGTTGATGTGCTCATCTGGGAAGCTAACTATCATTTGGCGATTCTGCCAGAAATGGATGGTTTTTCCAAGAGATATTTGAGTGGATCATGCCTCGAAATCAGCCATGTGGTATGATAAAGAGTGTATTGCCTCAATCGTCTTGTTATCCAAACAAGGGCACAACACGTCTTCTCCAAGGGTGTGTAGTTTTCTTCATTGATGGTGAACTTCTTACTGAGGTAATAAATAGCCTGCTCCTTCTTGCCTGTAGAATCGTGTTGCCCCAAGACACAACCCATCGCTGACTCCTGAACGGTCAAGTATAAGATTAGAGGTCTATCCGGTACTAGTGGGACCAAAATAGGTGAATTAGACAGATATTGTTTGATCTTGTCAAAAGCTTCTTGACACTTGTCATTCCAAACTTCTGGGTTGTTCTTTCGTAAAGTCTTGAAAATGGGTTCACAGGTGGCTGTGAATTGGGAAATAAATCGGGCAATGTAATTTAATCGCCCTAGGAATCCTCTAACCTCCTTGATGGTCCGTGGTGGCGAATCTCTTGGATAGCTTGAACTTTAATCTGGATCGATTTCAACTCCTTTTTGGCTCACAATGAAACCCAACAGTTTTCCCGACATGGCTCCGAAAGTGCACTTTTCGGGGTTCAATTTCAGTTGATATTTCTGTAGCCTGTTGAAGAGCTTGCAGAGTACTTCGATATGATCTTCAGTGCTTCGTGATTTGGCTATCATGTCGTCCACATATACTTCGACTTCCTTATGCATCATATCATGGAATAGAGTCACCATGGCTCACTGATAGGTGGCTCCTGCGTTCTTTAGACCAAACGGCATCACATTATAGCAGAAAGTGCCCCAAAGTGTCATGAATGTGGTCCTCTCTTTGTGTTCGGGGGCGATACGAATTTGATTATAGCCCGAGAAACCATCCATGAATGAGAATAGAGCATGTTTTGCCGTATTATCCACTAGCGTATCAATGTGAGGAAGTGGGAAGTTATCTTTTGGACTAGCCCAATTCAAATCTCTATAATCAATGCACATACGGACCTTGCCTCCTTTCTTCGGTACTGGTACAACATTGGCCACCCATTCTGGATAATGGGAGACACTTAAGAAACCTGCGTCCCATTGCTTTCTGACCTCTTCTTTAATCTTCAGTAGCATCTCCGGTCTCATTCTTCTCGATTTCTGCTGAACTGGCTTGCATTCCGGTCTCACTGGTATATGGTGCTATACTATGTCTGTGTCTAATCCTGGCATATCTTGATACAACAATGCAAAAACATCTATGTAGCTCCTTAATAGCTCAATTAATTGCTTCTTGATGTCGGTAGCTATTAAGGATCCTACCCTCAATTCTCTTGGTTCGGCTGTCGTCCCCAAATTCACTGTTTCTACTGGGTCTTCACTTGGAATGGATAAATGGTCTTCCCTTTCCAATAGGCGTATAATCTCCCCTGGTAGCTTAGGTATCTCCTCTACCTCATTCTTGTCAGCTTCAAACACGGGCTGCTCCCAGTTTGGACTTTGGTCAAACCTTAGGCATCTCGTTTTGCTTTCGCATATGATATTTTCATTGACATTGTGATACCTGCTTATAAGAGAATTACAAGTTGGTAACCAAATATGATATGCATATGTTATGAATGGAATGCACCGTGAAAGATTTGAAGAAAAGTGCATTTTATTGAAAAGCTTTTGATAAAAACAAATGTTCACCACTTCAAAAAACATTAAAATAGAATACATTAAATCCAGTGACCCCGTAAGCATTACATTATGGGGAGGTCCAGGCTGGTCCAATTGTTTAATGGATGGTTGGGATCCTCTCGCACCACCAAAGTCATCTCGCTCAGCACCTTCTCGTCTGCATCCAATACGGCTACAAACTCAGGCACGGGCTCAAGTTGGCTTTTATGGATGAACCCTCCACTCCGGAATGTAACATTCAAGGGGGGAAAGCTTCTCTTTTCTTCTTGAACTGCCCTTTTTTGCAGCATTGCCATCCTGCTTTCTTTCTTTTTGATAGCTACCCTCTGTCTGTCAGCTCTAGTAGGCATGTAGCCCAACCCAAATTTCTCAGTATTTTCTCGGATGGTCAGGGGTTTCTAGATTCCTTGAGCCTTTGAACCTAATCCTTGCCCTGGCTTGTACCCTTGCTTGATCATGGTGGTTGCAACCATCTTTGATGCCTTTGAGAGGTGATAGATTGGTATAGAAGTGATGTTCACGACGTCAAAGGATCAATAGGAACATTCCGGTACATCCTCGTTGTTTTCAATATAAGGTACTGATGCCTGGTTTGGTGACGAGGAAACTTGTCTCTCCAGAGATGCAAATGAGCTGGTCTCCCATCACAAATTTCATCTTTTGGTGGAGGCTTGATGGCACTGCCCTTGCCATATGGATCCAGGGTCTTCCCAACAAATAGCTGTAATATGGCGTGATGTCCATCACCTGAAATTCCACCGTAAAAGTAGTTGGCCCAATCATGAGTGGAATATCCAGAGTCCCCACCACGTCACGCTTTCCTCCATCGAATGCACGTACCTTCATCGTACAGGGACGCATATAGGATGCGTCGACTGGAAGTTGCTGCAGTATATGCAAGGGCATAATGTTCGAGGCAGAGCCATTGTCAATGAGTACACGGGCTATGGTGTGCTCCTTGCATTTGATCGTGATGTGCAAAGCTTTTATGTGCCCCTTTCCTTCTTGGGGTAGCTCGTCATCTCCATAGCTAATGACATTATTCATGATGAGGTTACTAGTGAGTCCATCCACCTTCGCGACTGAGATGGTTGGAGGAACGTAGGCTTGGCTCAGGACTTTCAATAATGCCTCACGGTGAGGTTGGGAATCCATCATTAATGAGAGCAATGAGATGCGAGCCGGTTGTCGACTTAGCTGATCCACAATATTATACTCACTCTGCTTCATGAGCTTTAGGAATTCCAATGTCTCTTTTTCAGTGACTGGTGCTTCTTTCTTTGTTGCCTCCAGCGTTGGCTCAATTTCTAATTCCACAGTGTTCTCCTTCCTTGCTTTGTCTGCCATATCAGGGGCATAAGCCTTACTGCTCCTAGTTATCTTCTCTGCTGCAGCGGTTCCCTGAACTATTTCGCAACTGTAGTTCCATGGGACCGCCTTATCAGTCTTATAGGGGAAAGGAATAGGAATACCTATGGTGAGAGGTGCAATTCCATGCGGTAGTTGTGGGATTTCGGTTCTCTCCCCTTTATCTAGCACGAAACTTGAGGCATGGATAGTGAGAGGCTTGATTCCATGTGGCAGTAGCGGGATCTTCGAAGCCTTAATGTTTAAGACAAGGGGTGTTGGCACTCATGGCAATTTGTGTGAATCATCTCCTTGGATCATGTGGCTTTGGTTGTCCGTTGCTCCTCTTGAGAATTCGATCATCCTTTGGTCCATGAGCTTTTGTACCATGTTAGCAAACTCGCTACAGTGTTCGATATCATGCCCCCGTGACATTTTGTGATAAAGGCATTGTTTCTCCAACTCTGTCCCCTTCTCTGTCTTCAATGCGTCGGGAGCAAGTATATATCCATATTCCTGCATTAGGTTAAACAAATAGCTTTTCTCCATTCGTATTTGTGAAACCTTCTCTAGCCGTCCTTCTGTTGTGATACTGGTCACGTCATGGGAATGTTTCGGAAGCGGATTACTGTTCATATTTGGCGTCCCAGTCAGTGCAGAAAAATCCAGCCACTTTGCATCCTTCAATGCCTGAACCTTCATTTTGAATGTTATACAATTCTCGATATCATGTCCAGCTCCACCTGCGTGATATTCACACCTGGCATCCGGCTTGTACCAGGCCGGGAGAGGAGTCTTTATTTCTCCCAAGGGTATAGGGGTTACCATCCTTGCCTCTAAGAGTTTGGGGTATAATTCCGCATAAGTCATTGGAATTGGATCAAACTCTTGTCGTGGTCGACGAGAAGCCTGATTCGCTCCTACTTGCTGGGTCTGAGCCCTCAATTGCCCCTGTCCTTGGAATGAGGCTCCTGGTCCTTCTTGAGTTGCTTGCCTTGGTTGCTCTGCGTAAGGCGCTCTTGGTTGAAACGGACCAGGTGTCATTGGATATGGAAATGGAACCCCTCCCTGTGGCAAGTATGGCATGAATTGGGGAGGTGGTGCAGGTGCAGCATAAGCAGCTACTGGTGACCCTCTGTAGCACCCTGGCGCTTGGTAGAATGTTGGTTGTATTGACTGGTGCGCTTGGTATACCAGGTTGCTCTCATTTTCATTCTTCTTTGCTGGTGGTTGAAATCGTTTTGATGCCTCGGCCGCATCACCCTTTAGCTTTCCTCCTTTAATTCCACTTTCTACACGTTCACCGGATGCAACCAAATCTGCAAAGCTGTTGGAGACGTTACCTATCAACTTCTCGTAGTATATGCCTTTTAGTGTGTTGATAAAAAGAGTGGTGAGTTCTCTTTTGGTAAGAGGAGGTTGGACCTCCACAGTGGCCTCTCTCCATCTTCGTGCATAATCTTTCAAATTCACCTCGGATCCCTTTTCTATGGACTGCAGGGTTAGTCGATCCAGCGCCAGCTCGGTGACATGTTTGTATTGTGCCAAGAAAGAGGTAGCCAATTCCTTCCATGTCTTGATGCGGTTTCCATTTAGTTGAAAGTACCAGCGAAGGGATGCCCCGGTTAGGCTCTCCTGGAAACAATGCATGAGGAGCTTGTCTTCACCAGCATAAGCAGCCATCTTTTGACAGTACATGGCCAAATGTGTCTTTGGACACCGGGTCCCGTTGAACTTTTCAAACTCCGGCATTTTGAATTTTGGTGGCAGCACCACTCCAGGGACTAAGCATAAGTCTTTTGGGCTGGTCATGCCATAGCTGTCAATGCCTTCTACGGCTTTCAATCTTTCCTCGAGTCGGCATAGAGCGAGAGACTCAATATTTTCCTGAGGAGCTGGGGAACCCATTACCTCCATTGTATGTCCCGATGTGGGCATAGTTAAATGAGTTTGATTTGGAGTTGGAGGTTGTGCCATAGCAGGATGATAGGTGGTGCCTGGCTTGGAGCTGAATTGGGCGGTTGAACTGCGTCTTGTCCATGCTCTTGGTGGTGATCGATAGTTCCCCCTGTCGGGGTTCCTCTTGCCGGGATTCTTTCTCTTTCTTCAGTCATCTTGGTGAGCATATCCATCATCAAAGCCATTTGCCCCTGCAGGGCTTGTTGTGATTGTTCTAAACCCATGAGTCTGTTTTATGCTTCGTCTGCCATCGGTTGTGGCTGTGATACTTGATTGCGGCGAGATCTGAGATTGTAAGAGTGCGCAATCCTGGAGAGAGGCTGCTACCCACCTGGGTACAAAGGAACTTTTATTTGATTTTTTTATTTGATATGCATGTATGCATGGAGTGTATATGGAGAGGGTTAGAAAAACAAACAACTTTATTGCAAACAAAACACATAATACAAACACTCAATACAAACATACAATGCTGAAATGCCATGGAAAATGAAAGCTATCACTACATGATCTTAAGGCATTCTCTCAATCATCTCCTAAGTAGCACGGCGCCTCTTCCTCTAGGGTGGTCGCTCACCTGCTTCCTCCCTCTGTTTTAATATGGTCTCGATCTGTTTTTCTCTCAGCTGTAGCCTTTGAAGAGCTCCTTCTAGAGATGCTTCTAGCCTCTGGATCTGCTGTCTTAAAGTCTGATTCTCTTGGAGGATAGCCTTCATGTCTGAAGTTAGTTGTGGCTTGTATTGTGCCCTCCAAGATATGTATGCGGGGTAGACACCAGGTTTTGAACTGTTGGGTTAGATCTTGTGTGGTGTGGACCATGCCTGATACATCTTGTTGCCTTCTTCTGTGAGCATGGTTCTGCTGTAAGTGAAATCACACTCTTCCATGCCAAATAACATGAGGATAATCTAATGACGCCCCACTTGTCTTCCCTCCTGCAGTGGTGCATATGCAGTTCCTCCCCAGGGACCTAAAAGTGGAACCCAATTGTAGTCCCCGCAACTATATGTCATGGAGACCACCGGCATCCAAGGAGTAGTCCAGGTAATGTCAGCTTCTGTGAGGTTCTCCAACTTCTTTTTCCAGTCTTCAAAGCCTTTAGGTAAGTTCCACTTGCTAAGCAGAATATCCAGTAGTGTCGTGGCTGGCACTTGATAAACAGCAGGAAAACGATGAACACTACAAGGGAAATAACCTTGCAACCAGGTACATAGGAGAGGTAAGCACCCCATGAATTGTCCCGAGCCTTTACTCCTCAGATAAGTAAGAGATCAAATGGTTTCCGCCAAGATAGCAGGAGTAGGGTCACATCCTTTGAGCACCTACTGGACCAAATCTACAATTGCTCCATCGATGTGGGCCAGTATCCTCGGGAAAATGACTAGCCCATATATAGCTAGTGTAAGCAGTTTGTGTGCCCCTGCTTCTGTTGCGGTCTGTATTATTTCTTTGATTGTTGCCCATGGAAGATATTCTCGCCCACCATAGGTTGTGACCACCGGTGAGTCCCATACTGGCTTTCCCATTATCTCAGCAAAGGCCCTTCGACATGATCTTCTGGGCTCCGGTAGATAGATCTTCATTTTGTTTTCCACGGGGGTATCCAATAATCTTCTGTATTCTTCTATTGTGAGAACAAGATCTATGCCGTTGAAGTCAAAGCACCGCCGTCGAGGCTCCCAGAAATATATGGCTGCCCCAAGCATATCCTTATCGGCCAGTAGCTCGGTCACATGGAGCAAATCCCCAAACTGTAGTATGTATATGCTTTTCCTTTCATCTGACCACTGCCTCCATATTGTCTATACCTCCTTAGTGTAGTCCAGCTGATCTTCTATGATAACATGTTCTGCCTTGTAGGCTTCTCCTGGCGGAAAATCTCCAAGGCGAAGTTGAATGTCTCCAGATGCTTGGGCCACCACTGCGATAGCCTCCTTGTCCTGGGGGCCTTTTAGGAGATGACTGAAAGTTGCCATGCCTATATGAATGTCGTGTTATGCATGATGATAGGTTAGGATGACAGGTTAATATATATCAAGGCAGTCAGACAGGATAAAGAATAAACCAATAGTAAAAAAAAAAAGCTAATATGTGCAAGGGATGACTTAAGGAACCAATACAAAACAAAGGTTAGCATGGCATGGAATGAGCAAACAAAATGTGGGTCAATGCCCTTGATGGGCTTCTATTGCTACACCTATCTTATTCGTTGGTTCCCAAACTTCTTCAATAGAGGGCTCCGTACACCATGGGATTTACCGGAGGGGGATCTTAAAAGCACGTGCTTTAAAAGAACCTCAAGCTTGAGTGAGGAGTCCGAGGCCCCATTACGGATAATGATCAACGCGCTGGGGACCGTACTGAACCTCGCTAACCTAAATTGTGCTAAACCTAGGTATACGGTTATGCATGAATGCAACAAGTATGGAAAGCAGTAAATCATAACTATCATGGTAGTTAGAAGCGTATAAATAAATCACAGTTTAAAGATAAACGACAATTGTTAAAAAATAAGTAAATCACAATTTTATCTAGAAAAAAAACAACTTAGCACGATAGTTAAATATATACAACAGTACAAAAAACAACCTCCTAATCCTAGTTCTAGACCTAACTCTCTAAAGTGTTGAAGTCCCCAGCAGAGTCACCAGCTATCATCACTGGATTTCGTCCAGGCCCGTTTGGGGTGAGCTCAAACTAAACCAATGTTGAGAAAAGTTAGAGTCGCCACCAACTGTTTTTGGGGTACAGTTGGATACCCTCTACGTTGAGTTGTTTCAAGTGTGTGGTCTGCGTTATCAAAGAAGGGTTCGGGAGTTAGTTACGTGTAGGGAAGGATTAGCACCCCTACAGCGCCCTTTCGGTATCTAATTTAGGAGGAGGTTTTTGTACTGCCATGACTGGGTTAAGTTTCCTAAAAAGTTTATGATTTTTATTTAGCTAAGTTATTTATTGAAGTCATGGTGAAAATGGATTTACCCTAAATTTCTAAAGGGAATCCTAAAGGTTTTGGGTTTTCGTTTGAATGAGATCTTACCGGTTGGTTTTGGTGTTTGGATTTATTTTGGAAATTGAAGTCCTCAAATATGATTTTTTTTTCTGGTTTTTTGGGTTAGAAAACATACATTTTTGTTTGTTTTTGTTTTGTTTTGTTTTGTTTTGTTTTGTTTTTTTTGCTTTTTTTGTTTTTTTTTTTTTGTTTTTTGGTTTTGGGCATTGAAGTACTAATTTTAGGTTTTTTTTTGGTTTGAAAACATGAAAACGTTTTTTTTTGTTTGTTTTTGTTTTGTTTTGTTTTGTTTTTTGAAGATATTTTTTTGAACATATTTTATTAAAACATTTTGAATATATTTTAGCGAAAACATTTTGGAGAGCATTTTATTGAAAACGTTTTTGTTTTTTTTTTTTTTTTTTTTTAGGAAACATTTTTTTGAAAACATTTTTATTGCAAACATTTTGGAGAACATTTTTGTGGAAACCATTGTTATTTTTGATTATTATATTTTTTTTACTTTTTTACTTATAGAAAGCTTTGAACCTAAATCTACGCGTCTCAACAATTGAAAATACATATGAACACATATACCAAAATAGATGTGGAGTGTGTGATTGTGACATCCACAGATCATATGAAAACACAGCCACTCTTTTTTCATCTTTTTTTCTTTTTTTTGTTTTATCACTCTCTTTTTTTCTTTTTCTTCATATCTCTATTTTTGTCCCTCTTTTTTTTTACTGCACTTTACACATTACAACATAGACAGTATATACAACATATGTCAACAATCATAAACAGAACAAGATACTATGGCTTACATCAAGTAGGGATATAAATAAGCTAATAAGCAATAAACACACAAATACAAATGAATTAGAAATTGAACCGACTTTAGTTTGGGTAAGGCTTCAACACCGGCCTTCCGTTTGAGTTATCCTGTCTGCGCCGATATTCTCCAGGTCGAAAATAAAAGCACCAAATCCAGTAATTATGAAAATCAGATGGGATATGCCATGGAGACTACAATGCTATGTTGGAACTGAGAGCAGATGATGAGAGGATTTTTATTTGGGGTTTTGGGCAGAAAAACGTGAGAGGGGATTTGAAAATGGTAGAGTTTTTTTTGCTTTGGGCAAGAAAACTCGTAAAAGAGAAAGAGAGAATCTGGGAGACCTCCTTTTTTATTTATGTTTGAAAAAGAAGCTTGAAAGGGAAGGAGAAAATCTGGGTAGCTTGTTTTTGATTTTGGAAAAGGGCGAAAATTTGGGTGTTTTTCTCTTTGGGCGAAATCTGGGCGTTTTTTCTGGGAGCTGAACTCTTCCTCTTTTTTTTTTGATCAGGGAGCTGGGTATGAAAAAAGAATCGTAACAGGTTTTCATCAAAGATGAGTGGTCTCTCCTCCTGCACAGGGATGAAGACTGCATTTTAAAGGGCTGGCAGAAATTTGGCTGGACTGTCATTAATTGCAGCATTAAATGCTGTATTTATTGATTCCCTTATTTTCGTCCGGGTCTTGTGCGTTGTCGGGTGGTCTGGCGACCTGCAGCTCGTGATTGCCTTTTTTAATTTGTATTTTAGCACATGTAACTGACAGGTCGTTGAAAAGCATCTTTGCCAGCAAATAAAACTTATCCTGTGAGCAGCCAGTGAGAGGGGCCAAACAGTGAAGGTCAAGGGGTCAGAGCATCGAAGTGTCGGCAGGTCGAAGTGTCGGCAGGGTCAAAGTTTCGGTGGGTCAAAAGTCAACGGTGAACGGGTTGAAGTGTCGGTAGGTCGAAGGTCAACGGTCAATGGGTCGAAGACTTAAAGGCGTCGCAGGTCAAGGGTCGAAGGTTTGCAGGTCAAGGCGTCGCAGGTCTAGGTGTCGTAAGTCGCGAGTCGAAGGCGTCGCAGGTCAAGGCGTCATAAGTTCCAAGGCTTCGCATCTTCACAGGGTTCGAAAGTCCGAAGGGGCGAGTCGTAGGTCGGAGTGTCGGCAGCGGGCCTTCGAGGCTTCGAGGCTTCGATGCTTCGAGGCTTCGAGGCTTCGATGCTTCGAGGCTTCGAGGCTTCGGGGTTCGAGGCTTCGATGCTTCGGGGCTTCGAGGCTTCGAAGGTCAATGGGTCGAAGTGTCGGTAGGTCAACGGTCAACCCCGAAGTTTTTTTTTTGTTTTTTTTTGTTTTTTGTTTTTTGTTTTTAACTTTTAATTACCTTTTTACCTTTACCGGTAATGCAAAAATGGACGACCTTTTAGGAATTGTTTGGGAAGACCCGTATTCACCTACATAGACATTTTGGAGAGTTTCGCATGATCACTTTTTTGGGCAGTTTGACCAGGGGCATTGACCGTCTTTTGGGAAAATTTGACTTTTTCCAACGAAAATTGTTTTGGCCATAACTTCTTCATTTTAAGTCTGATTTGAGCTCGGTCAAGTGCGTTAATCTCCAATTTTCATCCTCTATCACCTGGTGTTGGTCTTGGGGCACTTCAAGGACTTGTAGCAGAAGTCATTAATTTTGGACTCCCCCGTCCGTGTCAATTGTATCCATCTCGTGCAAATTGGGGTTAACATCAATTCCAAACCATTCCTTGGAAGTATGGGATCATTGTGGACCTGTTCAACAAGGTATATGGCATGGGCAGAAAGGTATATCAAATGGGGTTAGTATGTCCAACCCAGACAAAATGGGGTCCAACAGTTGGGTCCACTCTAACTCCTTCGGCGGACACCACATGTCCAAGGAAATGCACCTCTTGCATCCAGAAGTCACACTTGCTAAATTTAGCATATAATTGATGATCTCGTAGTGTCTGCAACACCACGGTAAGGTGCTCCTCATGCTCAATTCGGGTCTTAGAGTACATAAGAATGTCATCAATAAATGCCACCACGAATGAATCTAGGTATGGAGCAAACACCTGATTTATCAGATGCATGAACACCGTTGGTGCGTTCATGAGCCCAAAAGGCATCTGAATGCTGTCTTAGGGATGTCCTCACTCCTGACCCTCAATTGATGATATCCTGAACGTAGATCAATCTTTGAGAACCACCGTGCTCCACTCAGCTAGTCGAACAAATCATCGATCCGCGGTAAAGGGTATTTGTTCTTTACCGTCACTTGATTCAACTTTTGATAATCAATACAAAGTCGTAACGAACCGTCTGCCTTCTTAGCAAACCAAACTGGTGCACCCCAAGGTGAGGTACTAGGGCGGATAAAACCTTTATCTCCCAGTTCCTTTATTTGCTTTTGAAGCTCCCGCAACTCGGCAGGTCCCATCCGGTATGCTACTTGTGAGATGGGTCCCACCCCTGGCAAAAGTTCAATCGTGAACTCAATACTTCTATTTGGAGGCAACTCCAATAATTTCCCAGGAAACACATCCTGGAAATTCTTAGCAACATCCGGCCACACCCTTTTCTCTAAGTTACCTTCCTCCTCAAAGGTTAGAGTGGCAAGTCTATGGGTAATATTACCCCATAGCTCCCTCGTCGGTCCAACTCTCCCAACATTCTTATCCCATTCACCCACTAGGGTACAAGAAGATCCTGTGGGTGAAATAAACGACACTCGTCGTCTATAATAATCAATCTTAGCCTGAAAGGCCATCAACCAGTCTATCCCCAGAATCAAACTAAAAGTCCTCATGGGCATCACGTACAAATCAAATAAGAGTTCAACATCTCCTATTGTAAGCACACACTCACGACATACTCGGTAGATTGACTCCACACCTCCCATTGGTGACTTGACCTTCAGAGGTCTATCAGCCCTCACACAATCATGTCCAAGGCTCTCAACCAAGGACTCGGCAATCAGGGAGCACGAAGCTCCGGTATCAAACAGTACAGCAACAACAGTGCGAGATATTAAATAGTACCTCGAACTACCAAAGGTCCGGCTTCATCTTCCACGGAGGGTGATGGTAAGTCCTTCCTCTCTGCTGGTGCTGAGGTAAGTGCGAACACTCTGCCTTGGCTTGCCCCACCACTTGCCTCACTTGCCTTTCCTTTAGTTCCTGCCTGGAGTCCACTTGGACGCCCCTCTGAACCTCCTTGTGGTTGCCTCTCCCCCTGTGGTTTAGTATAACTAGAACCAGCCAGACTGGCTTGCCACGAACGTGCTGGCCTCGGAGCTGGGGCTTCAAATTGGATCTCACCCCTGCCTCCTTGTGTTAAACTTCCAGCTCCCCAGCTATTCCCTCTACTGAAACACACCGTACTGATGTGTCCTATTTTCCCACAGCTGTGACACTTCAGGTGCTGCTTGGGGCACTCACGTTTGATGTGCCCTGACTGGCCACAATAGGTACACCCGCTTGGGAAACTCCCAACTGAGCCTCCCTGTCCTCCAAAATAACGGGATCTGGGTGGAGCCATTGAAGCTTTGCCCCTATCCTTGGGAAGAGTCCCACTCCCAGGCTCAACCCTCTGTCTCTTGGTTCCCCCCTGCTTGTCGCGCGTACTCTGTCCCAGCCGCTCCTGATGAGCCTGTCTTCCCTCTTCTAATCCTCTCCCAATAATCTTTGCTGTGTCCACGACTTCAACATAAGTCTTGAGTCGCAGCATCTCTACTCTTTGCTTCAGGGCAGGTCTGAGTCCCATGGTAAAATTATGGGCCTTGAGGTCCTCCCTTGAGATTGCTTCTGGAGCAAACCGACTCAGCCCTCGGAAATCTCGCTCATACTCTGCCACCGAGCGTGATCCCTGCTTCAGACTGCTGAACTTTTCCCATTTCTGCCACCGCAATGACTCTGGAAGAAATCCGCATGGAACAACTGGAGGAACTCATTCCAGGACATGACCTCCATGTCCCGGCTTCCTGAAATGCTGAGCCACCATTCTAAGGCTTCCTCCTCCAACTGTCCGACTGCCAACCTCACCTTGTCTTCCTCTTAGGGTCGGAGGAAGGAGAATATATGCTCGACCTGTCGTAGCCAATGCTCTGCTGCTAAAGGTTCAGCTCCTCCTTTGAACCTTGGTGGGTTTTCCTTTCAGAACCGTGTCACCACATCCCCCTCTTCCTGCCTCACCGGCACTTCCTGCCTACACGAAGGTTCTGCCTCACGGGGTGGAGAGGGTGGCACTGCCTGTCGTGCCATCATCTCCTGACGTACCTCGTTTAGGATCTCCCCCCTAAGATCCTCACGCATTCCCTATACGTTTTCACTTACGGCCCGGACTTGGGCCATGATCAATTCCAGGGGATCATTGCCCTCTACTCGCTATTCTCTCTCTTGTCCAGCACGTGTAGAAGATTCATCTTCTACAGCTGGGGTAGCTCGGGTTACTCTCCTAGGAGGCATAGTCTACATATTTTAAACAGAACTAGAGTCAGCATCTCTAAGGCTCTATACACCCTCATCCCTATTGGCCATGAGGTACTCAAGCAACTTTTCACATGTAAACATATAGGATAATCACAGAATTGCACAGCAACAATTCATAGCAACAATTCTCAGCAACACAACATTCCAAATTATAACATTTATATTGAAATTAAACTAGTGCCCTAATGCCAATGCATGTATGCACTCCAACCCAAATGCAAATGTCCTACTCCTTAGTCTAAATACCCCTAAGTACACCCCAGAAAACCAGATAGAACCACGGTGATCAGGCGTGTCCTATACTGCCTCCTAAGGGTATCAGAAGCAGTCGTCCCTCCCCACTATCCTAGATCCATTACACCATCAACTTGGGCTTTGATACCATATTGTCACGCCCCAATCTCCTTTCACTTGGAAATGGGTAGTGACTGCCCATGCCCGCACCCGAAGGGTCAAGGGGTTGGTGCAAGCACTTAAAAACGACTTATACCACGGGTGCTGTCCCCAAACTTGTACAACCAGGCTAACATGCCATGGGGCATGCTCCTGATCCCAAACCATACACACAACCACAAATCAAACAATAATCATATCTCAATTTATTATATTTCAAAAGGGCTCAAAGTTCATTACAACTCAATAGGGGAAAAACTCCCATCAAACCACAATGTGCTCTGTTTACAAATAATCCAAACCATAAAATAAAACCCCACAAAAGAACAATGAAACTAATATAAAGTCTTCAGCTTCAGTGGCCTACCACCACAGCTCTTTCACCTACCACCTGCTAGACCCTGCAAAAGAACAGTTTATAGGAGGGGTGAGCAAACCATAGCTCAGTAGGGTTCCAGTCTCCCCAGACCTGTCCCACTCTATAATATGCATGACAAGTGTATGCTTGTGCTCGTGTAGTGCCTAAAGCTAAGCAGCAAACATCACCCAGTAACACACCATTTACCTGTGCCCACACTAAAGGGCAGAGGACACCCCGCCACCACGGTGACATGACATACCACAACCAGGCGAATGTTACATGGATACCAATGCAACATTTACCACCCCAGTCAGATATGGCCATCACCTCCTCGGACGCCATACCTAACCTCAGGAAGGGGTGCAGACTTAGCCCACCGTCGTGAGTGCTACACCGAGACTCAGGACCGCAGTCCTGGCCAAATCTCAAAGGGGTCGAGTTATTGTGCCTGACCCATAACTTAGCTCAACCCACATGTATTTGGGTACTCAATCTCAATCAACAATTCAATCGGTTTTCAACAGTACAACTCAGCAACACGTCTCAACTCAATACAACTCAGTAGTGCAACTCAACAAGTATATCTCAAACATATGATTGTAACCTAGCATTCACAACACATTCCAGTTCACAAAACTCAGGTTATCAATTATCTCAACAAGTCTCAAACAAGATTCACATAGGCTAACATAATCATTTACAGACAACATACACCCGCCACACAGGCTTAAAACTGAACACGTAACATACATCAGTCACACAGGTATATTATCAAACACATAATGGGTATAGCCACACAGGCATACTATCAAACACATAATAGGCATAAACAACCCAATGATATCCAGCCCGATCCCAATCATCAGAATAACTAATATGCCATTAAAGGCCAACATCCATATAGGAGATCACACCTATATGGATTTACATATATATATAAGCATGTATAGACCACAAATACCCTAAGACAGAGAAGGATTAGGAAGAACAGAATCCCTACCTCAAGAATCTTGCGCACACTTGCTTCCACGCCGAACGCCGCCCAACTACGGAAATCCCCTCATCAATAAGGACCAAAAGCTCTCCCTCTCTGTGTGTGTGTGTGTGTGTGACGGCTGTAGGGGCTAACAAGAATGAAGAACCCTAATCCTTTAGAGCTCCACCTTTTTATATAGTCACCTTGACATCAAAATGACATAGTTTTCATTAAAGGAAGCCTAGCATCAAAATGACGTAGTTTTGATACACACTACAACCTAGCTAATGGAGGCTGCACGTGACAAAGGCCATTGTCACGGGCACCTCCAAATTCCCTAGGATTTTTGCTCCTATGCAAAAATAATTTTGCCTGTGATAACAATTGTCGCGGGCATTGTCGCGGGCACCTCCTTTTGGGCTCAAATTTTCCCTCAAGCTTCCTCATAATCATAAAAGGTGTTATAGCCAAAGTGTGTCAAAATAAAACTCCTCAAAATCTAACAATTTGCTACTCACGTCCTGGAACACGAGTCCTTACACTTGAGACTAGTGGAGGACTTTCTTCTAGGAGGACGTGCCCACTACTCTGGTGTATGATACAGTATTGTATTTTGTATTGTTTTGTGTGATATCCCGGACATGGGTCCGTGGACAATTGTATTTACATATTGTTTGCGATGTGATGTCTGTATGACTGTTTGACTTATTGTATGCATGACGATATAGGAGAAAGTATACGATAACCCTTGATGTATGACTATACAGGGTTGCATGATTGAGATAGCACCCGCGGTGTTGTCTCTATTGGTGCTAGTCACTAACCCCTTGACCTTTCGGGTGCGGGCAAGGGGAAGTCATGTTCCTGGTTCCGGATTCCCTGGAATTTGGGGGTGTTGGACCCCATTTTGACCGGGCCAGATCACAACCAAAGAAATCCAAAAATAAGAGTCATTTCTGAGGGATCTCAAAATGTCCCAAGGTCAACACCAAATGATAGAAGACGAAATTTGGAAACCAATGCACTTGACCGTGCCCGAATCCGATTTAAAACGAAGAAGTTATGACTAAAATAGCTTTTGGCATGGAAAGTCGAACTTGCGAAAGGATGATCAAACACCCTCGGTCAAATTGACCGAAAATATGATTGTAGAAATCTCCCAGAAGCTGTTCAGGCGAATTCATGGTCGCAGCCTCGAAGCTCGCAGCACTCACAAACTCAAAGTTCGCAGACCCGCAACACCCCTAGCCTCGGAGACTTGTAGCAGTCAACCTCGAAGCCCAGCAGCCAGCCTCGAAGCCTTGTAGCTCAGCTTGCCCCGTAGTCCAGCTCAGCCTCGTAGTGCAGCCTTGCCTCGAAGCTTAGCAGACTTGAAGCCTCGTAGCAGTCAACCTCGAAGCCCGGCAGCCAGCCTCGAAGCCTCGTAGCTCAGCCTGCCCCGTAGTCCAGCTCAACCTCGTAGTGCAGCCTTGCCTCGAAGCTCAGCAGACTTGAAGCCTCGTAGTCAAAGCCTTGTAGCCAGACCTGCTCCCACAGTGCTCAGCCTCGAAGCCTCACAACGCTCAGCCCCGAAGACTCATAGCAGGCAGCCTCGCAGACTCGCAACACTCGCAGTTGAAGCCTCGCAGCACTCATAGTCAAAGCCTCGTAGCTTAGCCTGCCTCATAGTCCAGCTCAGCCTCGTAGCACAGCCTTGCCTCGAAGCTCAGCAGACTCGTAGCCTCGTAGCGCAGTCAACCTCGCGGTCAGCCTTGCCTTGAAGCAGCCTGCCTCGTAGTCCAGCTCAGCCTCGTAGCGCAGCCCTGCCTCGAAGCCTCACCTAGCCTCGAAGCCCCGTAGTTCAGCTCAGCTTCAAAGGTCACAGCCTGCACCCGTATCACCCAGCCTTGCCTCGTAGTCCAGCTCAGCCTTGAAGCTAGGCAGACTCGCAGCCTCGTAGCGACAGCCGCGCAGCGTAGCTTCGTCACAGCAGCCTCGTACTCGCAGCTCTCAGCCTTCGACCCTTCGAAGTAACTTCAGCTACGACCTTCGACCCTTCGAGGCGGCTTCCGCTACGACCCTGTGACCTTCGAGGCATCCTCCAAGCCTTCAACCCTGTAAGGCGACCTTCGACCCTTCGAGGCAAGCTACAGTCCTCGACCCTGCAAGACAGCCTATGACCTTTAACCCTTCGAGGCAGGCTACAGTGTCCAAACCCTTCAAGATAAGCTTCAGCGACCTTCAAGTCTTTGAAGCGACCCTCACCTGCAACCTCCGATCCTTCAAAGCAACCTCCAGCCTTCGACCCTTCGAGGCAATTTCCAGTTTTCGACTCTGCGAGGCACCTCATCCTTCGGCCCTGCACCAGCTACGACCTTCGACCCCGCGAGGCCACTAGTGGACCTTCGACTCTGCAGGCTTCGGTTGGAGACTCCAAAATGGCGCCGTTTCACCCCTCCTTTAAGTGCACAGTGAAATAAGAGTGGTTTTTGTCGGAAATGTAGTTAAACGACTCTAATCCGACATTTAAATGCTGGGACTCTCGGAAATGCATCAATTAATACCTGGGAACTCGTTCTAAATCTCATAAATGCATTTGTCATCTTGAAACTTGTTGTTGACGCCTGGGAACTCCAAAAGTCACGATATTTAATTCACCAAATTCCAAGGTGGGCGGCTGTTCCCTCTGCAAAATCTATAAAAAGGAGGCATTACCCATTTCTGGGAGGGGGATTGGATTTCTGAAAGAAAAAGCGCTTGGCAATACAGAGAGTTAAAAAAGGAATTGAGGGGAAATTCAAGAAATTCGGTGGACTCACTGGCTGGGACTGAAGAAGACATCCTCCATCACCTTGCTGGATTTTGACTCCACGTCCATCAAGCAGTGAAAGAGGAATGAAGCTAGTGGGAACATCAAGATTGATTTCCAGGTTTTACTCCCCTCTTATCTTGCATTCATCATCATAAAATATACCAATCTCACTTTCATTTATCCAAAAATACAAAACGTTTTCAAAGGCCCGGTGGCCGTGGGATTGAGCTCTCATGCTCATATCCTCCCCACTTGGTCAACATTGGGTCTGATGAGTGAATCTGAGCTTCACAGTATGCTCTTCATGACACAGACCCTACTTTTTTCATTTTTTTAAGAAAAACCCAAATTCTTTTTAAACAAACTCAGGCCCTTGTAACTGCGAGACCAAGTCTTATTGCTTATGTCTCCGTCATCTGGCCAACATCAATTGTAGTAATGAATCTGAGCTCCACACTGTGCTCTTTATATTATGGGTTTTCTTTTTGTTTTCCTCGATAAAACAAAAGAATAACATTCTCTTTTAAATAAACCAACCATTGTTTTTACAATGAGATAAAAAAAGGGAAATTAAAATAAGCAAACACCCATAGACAAAGACTAGGTACCAATTTTGGGCGTTGTGGGGGTGCAAGAGCCTATTCTTCCTTCCCCACACGTAACCGACTCCCGAACCTTTTCTCTGGAACCATAGACCCTACTAGGTGGCCAAACACACCTTCATCTTTGTTTGGTGGCGACTCTACTTCTTCTATCTCTCTTTTGGATTTGTGTGAGCTATGGCAATGATGGCTCAATGACCAAATCTCCATCCAAAAGAGTAATCTCAAGCCAGTCACGAGCCCGGATGACACCGGGTGATGACAGCTGGCGACTCTGCTGGGGACTTTGAGAGAGTCTAGCCATGGCCTTTTATTTTTGGAGTGCTTGCTTGTTTATTTCCCTTTCTGTCTTCTTCATTGCTATATAAACTGCATTGCTTGTGCGTACATGCATTTCTCTCTCCCTCTAACCCTATACCCGGGTTTTCTACTTTTACCTAGGATTAGCGAGGTTCAATAAGGATGCCCCGTGGGTTCTATCTCATGTAAGGTGCCTGAACTCCTCACCCAAGCGGGGTCCTTTTGGAGGGCCCCCTCCGTTAATGCCTCCAGGGGTACGGAGATTCTCTCAGGAGATAGTTTGGGAACCAACGAATAAGATAGGTATATGTAGATGCCCATCCGGGGTTTTGACCCTTCATGTGTGTGCTTTAACGTTGTTATGACCGTGGTTGCACCTTGTTTGCTAACTCATGCACTTTTATCACATTTCGCTTTGATTTGCCCTAACCCTCACCCATTTTGCTTGATGCATATCATGACATCCCATGCATACATATAGGAACATGGCAAGTTCTGGGAACCTTTTAAGGGGCGCCAGGGACCCTGAGGACGTGGAAGAAGTGGAGCGCGCCTCAATTCAGATCCAGCAAGTTTTAGGAGACTTCTCACCAAAGACATACTCTATGGCCGATCAGATCATCATGGACACTCGGATCGAACTCCCCAAAGAGCTCCAAGCTACATGGAGTGAATGGCCTAACATGAGACGCATAGCTTACACCCAACAGTTTGGTGATCTCCTACTCCTGTCACAACTTCCTGTTGATGAGAATATGATCAAAGCAGCGATCCACTTCTAGGACCCGAGACGGAGGTGCTTCACCTTTAATGACATCGACCTGTTGCCAACTGTGGAGGAATATCGAAGAATCCTCCGCATCCCCTTTAAAGAAGACGACATTGTTTTCCAACCCAACCCACAGAAGTCTTGTAGACGGGGGTTAGCACATTTCATGGGTTTCAAATGCTTGGGCAAGGACAAAAAGATCATCGACCCTATGATCAAAGTAGATGGCAAAGAAATCATTCCATGGGAGTTTGTCAGAGGCCAACTGAAAGGTGCAAGCGAGGATAAGGCCCATTTTCTCATCACCCTTGCTATTTATGGGCTGGTGGTCTTTCCACGGGTGACCGGTTACATTGACGGGACCATTTTCGAGCTAGTGGCACAAGTAACCGGTGGCACTGACCCTATTCCGGCCATACTCGCCGAAACCATCAGATCTCTATCATTTATCTGGACTACAGGAGGTGGTCGCTTCATGGGGTGCCTCCCTCTCTTGTGCACATGGCTCAAAAGCCATCTCCACTGTGTTACCCCGCGATTCAGGGCTATTTACTCATGGCCCCCTACCGTTATACTAGAGATTCTAAGAAGTTCGTGGCTCTTACCCAATAATCTCAATCAATGGAGAAGGCTGCTGAATCGCCTGAGTGAAGCAAATGTTGCCTGGATGGCACCCTGGATGCCAAGAGAACATATGACCTATAGCTGTGGAAGGTACAACTGGGTCCTACTCCTTGGACCATGGGGCGGGACTGCCTATGCCCCTCTTCAAGTGGCAAGATAGCTGGGAAATAACCAAATTGTCCCAGTTCTCTACGGAATGAAAAGATGTGATATTAACCATGGCACAGGAAGGGCTGAGTCAGTCGCCGATCGGATGTTCAACGCCGCATTACAACCTAGGAAGATCGGTTTCCTTTCTTATTACCCCGACATTGTTCCATCCTATGTGTTTTGGCGGGAGAAACTAGAGGCGGAGCACCTCCTGCAGCAACAAGAACTTGTCGGTACTCTTCCGACCACGGAGATAATAACAGTGTATGGATCCGAGAAAGGAGAGTCTAGTAAAGCATCAAGCTCATCAAGGAAATGAGGACATTAAGCAGGGTCACCCCTCTAAAGGAACCCAAAGCTTGTCTTGCATCACATAGTTGCATTTATATTTGAATAATTCGTTCATGTACGGTTTTGTCCTATTTACATCAATAAAATCTGTTCTTGTCTGTTTCCCATCTTATATGCATAAGCCTTAACATTCATTATAGGAAGCATGGCAAGCTTTGATCATTTCCTAGCTAACTCCGAAGACAAGGAAGACATGACAGAGGTCGCACATGCAGCTTCAGCAATTCAACAACACTTTGGAGACTTTTTAAAAGAAAGTGCCGAGCAAACCATACTGGCCCCTGAAGTCCAGATACGTGTCCAAACGGCCCACCGGGAGGAACTTGACGATATATGGACACGATGGCCTTTCCACATACAGGTTGCCTACATTAAAGAATACGGCGACTTGTTACGTCTAACGCGAGTACCTGTCGATGAGCCTATGATTAAGGCGGCAACATATTTCTGGGATCCAAGGTGGAGGTGCTTCGCTTTCAACGAACAGGATTTGACTCCTACTGTGGAGGAGTGTCAAGCCCTTTTGGGACGACCAATCAACGGAGGCTCGGAAATCTTTCTACCAACCATACAAGTTTCTTGCCTACAGACACTATCACAGTTCTTGGGAATGACAGAAGATGAGGTAGCCCAGATCGTGCACCGTAGGGGTGGACTCGAGGTCATCCCATGGCCCGTGATCCGAGACAAAATATCTCGAGCGTCGGGCATGGAACTCTACTCTTTATTCACACTAGCCATGTATGGATTAATTGTATTTCCTAAATTCTTGGGTTATATTGACGGAGTTGTATGCGAACTTGTGATACAAACATTAGGAGGGGCCGATCCCGTTCCGCAATCCTTGCTAAGGCAGTTAGATCACTATCACACATACGGATCTCGGGACAAGGTCGTTTCAAAGGATGTCTTCCACTCCTTTGCATGTGGTTGAAAAGTAACTTCCCATGCAAGGACGCCCAAGTCGAAGAGGTGGCGGTATTTCCACATAGCGCATTACCTGAATTCATTCTAAAAGAATGGGAATTACCTGAAACAGAAGAGGATTGGATCAATGAGCTGCAAACCTTAACTGATGATCAAGTTGTATGGAATGCTTCATGGATGCCCAAAGTCGACATAGTTTACAGTTGCGGACCATATCATTGGGTCCCATTACTCGGTCCATGGGGAGCTACCGCGTACACCCCTCTCCAGGCAGGAAGACAACTCAGGGGTCATCAGATCATTCCTGTGCTACATGAAATGGAAACCTTTGACTTCACATAGATTGGTCTAGAGGCTCGAAGCAAGGTTTTCCGGGGGTACCTAGCTTGGCAAACACCTCGGAAAGTCAGCAGTCGTTCTTACTACCCTGAAGTTCATCCATCATTCCCTCCATGGCGGCAACAGTACATTGCTTATGCAGAAGCCCACCAAGATCCAGGACTACTACTCCTTCAAAGGGAAAATGAACTCAAGAACTTGCGACAGAAAATTCAAGAGCAGGAAGTGATCATCGGAAAGCTAGGCGAAAGGATCCACCAATTAGAAGAGTGGTCCGGAATCGGAAATTAGTTTGAGATTATCAAGGGGAAAAGCTTAACGGATCAACATTTCCAGATCAAACAAGATTGGACATTCCTATAATTTGAGATCAACCCATAATCAAGCACTTGAAGCTATGTCAGACCAAGGCTTGGGAGACCACACGGAGGACCGACTATCAGGGCTCGAACAAGCTCAGCAAGAGATGGGGAGCAGTCTCCATGAGGTTCAGTTTCAATTAAAAACCATGATGGACCTACTGACCAAAGTGACAACTACAAGGGAATCATCCCCAGCAGGAGGGGTGGCTAATCAGGGACAAACGCAGAACCCACCACAAGAGTTTGTACAAGTTCAAGCAGATTCCCAGACCTATGCGCCACCGAGCGTGGTTCCGGGAAGTTCTCGCCAAGTTCCGACCACGCCGCCAAATGTAGTAACACCAATCTCAGAAAACCCCATGGCATAAAGGGACTTACCTGCTCCCAAGGAAACCGACCAACAACCAAGCTGGAAGCAAATAGAAGCAAGGTTAAAGGCTGTTGAAGGGGCAGAAAGTTATGGGATAATTAATGCCTATGATTTATGCTTGGTACCTGGAGTAGTGCTACCTCCAAAATTCAAAATGCCGGATTTCGAAAAATTTAATGGTACCCAATGCCCAAAGACCCATTTGACGATGTATTATCGCAAGTTGGCCGCACATACCAACAATGACAAACTACTAATACACTACTTCCAAGAAAGCTTAACTGGCGGGCCATTACGATGGTACATTCAGTTAGAAGGTAGTTGTATCCGTACTTGGAATGACTTGGCCATAGCCTTCTTAGTGCAATACAAACATGTGACAGAACTAGCACTAGACAGATTGGTGTTGCAGTCATTCGAGAAAGCTGACAAAGAAAGTTTCAAGACTTACGCTCGAAGATGGAGAGAAGCAGCTATGGACGTTCAACCCCCACTAACTGAACGAGAGCTCACCACCCTTTTCATCAGTACACTAAAGGGTGTTTACTATGAAAAACTGGTTGGGAATGTATCAAATAGCTTCGCCGACTTAGTTGCCTCAGGAGAGAGAATTGAGGGCGGCATCAGGGAAGGCAGGCTTGGTGGGAATAAAACCGAGACTCCTAGAAGGCCCACACCACCCAATCGCAAGAAAGAAGAAGAAGCACAAGCAGTCTGGCAACCTAAGCTCGACTTCACCTCCTCTGGGGCACAATCGGGACAGTGTATCATGCCAGGATATTATGGCAGGCAGCCCATGGCGTCCTATGTGACATCAGCCCCGCCACCACAATTCCAGCAATATCATCCACAAGGAGGAAGCTTGTACACGCCTCAGCCGAGCCAACCTCAGCTAGCCCAGCCTCAACTAGAGCAATCAAAGCAGCCCCGGCAGAATCAGACTTTTGGAAAAACTGAGCAACAAAAGTTTGATCCAATTCTTGTCACATACACAGAAGCCTATACACGATTGTTAGCAGCAGGACTCGCTAGTCCAATACCCCTAAAGGAACGAACTCCTCCATATCCCGACTGGTACAAAGCTGATGCCCATTGTGCATACCATGGAGGCCCAAGTGGGCATGACACCGAGAATTGTTTTGCTCTGAAAAGGAAGGTCCAACACCTAAGAGATGTTGGATGGCTGGACTTCTCCAAGATGACCAATGCTCCTAATGTGGGCACCAACCCCCTGCCTGAACACTCGGGCAATGTCGCCAATATAAATACTGGGCTTGGAAATCTTCCTAGAAAGGTTTCTAAGATTAAGATGAGTGAGGACCAACTATTCTGTATCCTACATAAGAACGGGTTCTTAGTAACCAAAAGGGCGACTGAAGCCACGAGAGGCACAGACTCGGAGAAATGTTGTGTTTACCATGAATCAACTTATGGACATGATATTGAGGAATGCGATGAATTCCATGAAGCTGTGCAAGCCCTCGTTAACTCCCGAAGGCTAGAAATCACATGTAAGTCAGAAGAACTGGCGACCTGTATGGCTTCGACGGAGCATACAAAGGCATCGGGGGCGCCCAAGCCTTTAATTATCGAATATGAGGAAAAACCAGAGATCGCCACATTGGCGCAAGGGGTCCGATCTCTTGTCATCCAAACTCCCGCTCCATTCCCTTACAAAAATGATAAAGCAGTGCCCTGGAAATACCAATGCAAATCGGGCATTAGAGGAAACCCCAGAGCCGAGAAGAAAATAAGAAGCGGTCATGTCTATGGATCGGAATAAGGTGTTGAGGTCAACACAAGCAAAGAAGGAGAGCATGACCTACGCCCCGTGCCTGCACCAGGTAATAAGAACACCCCTGTTATTGATGGGGATCCCACTGAATTCCTTAAGCTAATCAAGTAGAGCGAATACAACATTGTGGACCAACTCAGTCGGCAGACGGCTCGTATCTCTTTGTTGTCTTTACTCATGGATTCAACTCTGCATAGAGAAGCCCTCATGAAGGTTTTGAGCAAGGCCTACGTTCCTCCGACTATATCCTTGGAAAATCTGAATAATCTCATTAACAATATCATGGTAGATAACTTCCTTAGTTTTGGCGAAGATGAGTTACCATCAGAAGGCATTGGACACGTCAAAGCCTTACACATATTTGTCAAATGTAAGGATCACATTATCTCCCGTGTACTGATCGACAACGGATCATCCTTAAACATCATGCCAACTCAAATCCTGAAGCAACTGCCAATAGACTCCTCTCACGTGCGTCCCACTAATATGGTTGTAAGAGCCTTTGATGGTGAAAAGCGAGAAGTAGTGGGTACGCTAGATATCCCTTTGCAAATTGGTCCAAGTGAGTTTATGGTGGAATTCCAGGTGATGGACATCGCTCCATACTATAGTTGTTTGCTTGGAAGACCATGGATCCACTCGGCAGGGGTAGTGCCATCGACACTACATCAGAAGGTCAAGTTTGTGGTAAACGGCCAACTCATCTGTGTGTACGGAGAGGCAGAGATTCTGGTTACCAAGCCTATGTCTGTTCCTTACATTGAAAGCAATGAGGACATACCAGAATGCTCTTACTGCTTGTTCAAAGTGGTTAATGTGGCCTATGCCCCCCAAGACTAGAGAGTCACTGGATATGGGAGGCTTGTTCCCAAAGACTGCAAAGATGGTTGCCACAGTCATGCTTAAACTGGGGCATAAGGGAGGTCAAGGTCTGGGTGTACAAGCACAAGGGATTAAAGAACCCTTAGTCATACAAAGTACTAGGGAAAGGTATGGGTTGGGCTACAAGCCTACCAAGGTTGACAAATCAGGAGAAGTCGCGAGGAAAAGGGAGTCCCGCTTAGCTAGAATAGAGAAGAGGCCCTTCCAAGAGCTAAGGATGATGTTCCAACCCCTTGGGGCCATATTCCAAAGCACCGGTTTTATCCATCAGAGGAAAGAATGCACCATAGCCATGTTACGGACCAACCATGGAGAGCAAGAACAGATGGGGCGGGTATGCCAAGGACCCCCAGGGCACCAGCTGAACAATTGGAGCATTGTGGACCTCCCGGCCAAGTAATGATCAAAGAAGCTTTGTTGGGGAATGTTCTATTTTATTATGTTTTCAAAATTACAAACAATGGTTATAACCCTTTCGGAATATTTATGAAATAAGACTTTTGCCAAAACGTATCTTCTTGTATTGCATGACATGTGCATCATCATATTTGGTTAAACTGGTCAAACTTTTACTAACAGGTACAATCAGGCTAAAAGAGATCTGTTAAGTAAAGAAGAAACGAGTTGCTTAAGGTTTGACCGTAATCCAGCTTGGGAACAACTAGTATGTGGGGCGGAGGAAGCCGACGACGAGGAAAACTTTGAGCCTCCGGCAAACATCATGCGCCTGTGGGAAAGGGAGGATCAACTCATTGTTCCTAGCGAAGTTCCAATCAAGACTATCAACTTCGGTACGCCTACTGAGCGAAAAGAACTGTGGCTAGGATCTCGAATCACTAAAGACGTCAAGAACCGATTAATCGACCTCTTAAGAGCCTATATCGATGTTTTTGCGTGGTCTTACAAAGATATGCTAGGGCTGAATACCAACATAGTGCAACACCAGTTGCCATTGAATCCAAGATGTACACCTGTACAACAGAAGTTACGACGAATGAGACCGGCAATGATATTGAAAATCAGAGAAGAGGTGCAGAAACAATGGGATGCTGGATTCCTTAGCGTAGCTCGATACCTGGAATGGGTTGCTAACATCGTGCCCATCCTAAAGAAAGGCGGGAAAGTCCATATGTGCGTAGACTACCGCGACCTCAACAAGGCTAGCCCAAAAGACAACTTTCCACTACCTCACATCGACACCTTGGTAGATAACACCGCTAAACATGCTATGTTTTATTTCATGGATGGTTTCTTCGGCTACAACCAAATTCAGATGGACCCCGATTACAAAGAAAGGACCACCTTCACAACTATCTGGGGCACCTTCTACTACAATGTCATGCCTTTTGGACTCAAGAATGCCGGGGCAACATATCAGAGGGCCATGGTGACACTCTTCCATGACATGATGCATAAAGAAGTGGAGGTTTACGTCGATGATATGATCACCAAGTCAGGAAAGGAGAAAGACCACGTGGAGGTATTGCATAAACTATTCAATAGATTGCGCAAATACCAGCTAAAGTTAAATCTGGCCAAGTGTACTTTCAGAGCTACATCCGGTAAACTATTGGGATTTGTTGTCAGTCAAAATGGAATAGAAATCGACCCAGACAAGGTCCAGGCCATCCAAGAAATGTCCATACCAAAGACTATCAAGGAAGTCAGAGGTTTCCTCGGGCGACTTAACTATGTTGCCCGCTTTATCTCACAGCTTACTGCAACTTGCGAACCTATCTTCAAAGTGCTACGCAAGAATAGCCCCGAGGTTTGGAATGACGAATGTCAGGAGGCCTTTGACAAAATCAAGCAATACCTTATGAATCCACCAATTTTGGCTCCTCCAATGCCTAACGAACCCTTGATCTTGTATTTGACGGTCCGGGATACATCCATGGGCTGTGTATTGGGGCAGCTTGATGAAGCAAAGAAAAAGGAGCAAGTCATTTATTACTTGAGCAAGAAATTTACATCATGCGAAGAGAAGTATACTCCCTTAGAGAAAGCTTGTTGCGCCCTCATCTGGACCACACGAAGATTAAGACAGTACACCCTCTACCATACTACACGGCTCATCTCAAGACATGACCCACTCAAATATCTGTCGGAAAAACCGGCAATGACAGGAAGGATTGCAAAGTGGCAACTGCTCTTATCCGAATATGACATCATCTATGTCCCACAGAGGGCCATCAAGGGAAGTGTCATAGCAGATTACTTGGCAGATAGGGCCTTGGAGGATTATGAGCCCATAAGCTCTGATTTTCCAGACGAATACATCGATATTGTTCAGGAGAATCATGAATCAAAGACGTGGATCTTATGGTTTGATGGAGCCTCAAACTTATCGGGTCATTGCATTGGGGCAGTATTAATCTCCCCAACCGGTCAACATTACCCCATGGCCGCCAAATTGACCTTTCCTTGCACAAACAACATAGCAGAATATGAGGCTTGTATTATGGGTCTCCAAGAAGCCTTGATTAAGGGAATCATGAAACTTCAAGTCTTCGGGGATTCAGCCTTAGTAATCTATCAAGTCCGAAAGGAGTGGGAAACCCGGAATCCCAAACTCATCCCCTACCAAAAAATGATATGTGATATGGCTAAACTATTTGATGAAATCTCATTTGAGCATGCATCCCGGGAACATAATCAGATTCCTGATGCTTTGGCCACTTTGGCAGCCCTCCTTCGGTTGGATACAAGTTTAGAAGTGCCCTCTTTCGACATCTGTGTACAAGAGGTGCCAATATACTGTATGATGACAAGTATGGATACTAGCACAAAGTCATGGTATCATGATATCAAGCGATATCTACTCACAAGAGAATATCCAGCAGACGACTCGGAATCCGAAAAAAGAAATATCCGACGAACAAGTGCTAACTACTTCTTAGATGGGCCGATCCTTTATAAGCGCAGCTACGACATGGTGTTACTACGGTGCGTGGAGAAGGGCGAGGCAGCTCAGATCCCCAATGAAGTCCACAATCGTAACTGTGGAGCACATGTGAATGGACACGCTCTATCCCGACAGATCATGAGGATGGGCTACTACTGGGTCACCATGGAAAAGGATAGCATCAATCATGTGCGCACATGTCTTAAATGCCAAGTTTACGGGGATCGAATCCAAGCACCTCCGTCCTACTTACACACAATGACATCTCCTTGGCCTTTCGCCATGTGGGGAATGGACGTCATTGGAGCCATTTCACCTAAGGCTTCCAACGGTCATAGATTCATCCTAGTGGCGATTGATTACTTCACCAAATGGGTGGAAGCAGCTTCCTATGCCCAAGTCACTCAATCAGTGGTGGTTAGGTTTCTTCGAAGCAACATCATCTGTCGTTATGGGCTCCCCGAGCAGATTATAACGGACAATGCTGTCAATTTGAACAACCGAATGATGGACAATTTATGCGAAGGATTTAGGATTCGACACTGCAATTCTAATCCGTATCGTCCCAAGATGAATGGAGCGGTTGAGGCAGCAAATAAAAATATCAAGAACATCATTCGAAAAATGATTGAGACATACAAGGATTGGCATGAGAAACTTCCATATGCACTACATGCTTACCGGACTTCTGTGCGAACATCAACTGGGGCAACTCCTTTCTCCCTAGTGTATGGTATGGAAGCAGTCCTACCCATCGAAGTGGAAATCCCGTCTCTCAGAGTTCTCAAGGATACTCAACTAGACGAAGCAGAATGGGTCAGAGACCGTTTTGAGCAGCTAAATCTGATCGAAGGAAAATGTCTTGCCGCAGTCGGTCGAGGCCAGCGATACCAGCAAAGGATGATGGCCAGCTTCAACAAAAAAGTAAAGCCCCGAACTTTCAAAGAAGGGGATTTGGTCTTGAAGAAAATACTGCCGATACAGCATGATCACAGGGGCAAATGGACTCCAAACTATGAAGGTCCATACGTTGTAAAAAGAGCATTCTTGGGAGGTGCCCTAATCCTCACCGAAATGGACGGAGTTGAGCTACGAAATCCTGTAAACAGCGATGCTGTAAAGAAGTTTTATGTTTAACTTCGCCACTTCAAAAATTGTTATACCCAACTAAATCAAAATCTCATGCTTCAGCCCCTCACATAATTGGGCTAAATTCGTCCTCATTATATGACAATCAAGTTTGCATGACTTGACAAACAAGGTTCGTGGCCCAAGAGCGGACTTGGTGAAAACCTGAAAAGCCACCAAGGGTAAAACACAAAGCTCAATCAAAAGCAAAAGAAAGGCGGACTTGGCGAAAACCCGAAAGGGTGCCAAGGGTAAAATACAAAGCCAACAAAAAGTGCAGCGATATCAGAATCCATGATCCTCTAAGAAAACCAAAGTGGGAGACAACTCTCGAGCTCCCCAAGCAAACAGTCATAGAAAGGTCGTCACGCCACTTCAAACTAGGGACTAGGCTGTGAACCAAAGGATTGGTCAAATCTTAAGCATACTCTGATCAACTTTACAAGACATGTCTTTTTAAAGCTATTGTCTTTGTACTACAAAAGGGAGTTTAGTTTAACTTTATATGATGATAAACAAGTTATTCATATGCAATGATGCAATTGTAAGTGCAAAATGTCTTATCAAATAAATATCGTTTTGGCCTTTTAAAAATCATTTTAAAATCGTTCATTCCCCGCTTGAGTTTCCTAAACTTTGCTTCGCCGTGAGGTTTACATAAGGCAATAATAAAGCTCTGGACTTTTGCCTTAAGAGAAATCAGGGCTCAAGCAACTTAGCAGTTTGCTCATCAGGAGAAGAAGAGGATGCCAAGTAATCTGGCAGCGTGCTTTTCAGAAGAAGCGGCACCAAAATCTCCTTAGATTGTCTCTGCCCCGCATTTTGTGTACCTCATGCACATTCTCAAAGATTCAGACCTCCCCCCGCGCCACATGCATCAATAACATTTCATGCATCAACCGCATTTCATGCATCATTCCTACATCTGGCATGTTTGCTCCCGTCCAAACTGCAGGACTGTTGTCACGGCATAACGCCTCCTACCCCAGTGGATAATCCTTAGAGCTCTAGAAATGAGGAAAGTTTTCATCCCCAAACAGAGACCCCGTTCATTTCGATCAAAACATCTAAAGCCATGCTCACCCGCATGCAAAACATCCAAAGCCATGCTCCCTGCATGCCAAACAACCAAAGCCATGCTCATCCGCATGCAAAACATCCAAAGCCATGCTCACCCGCATGCAAAACATCCAAAGCCATGCTCCCCGCATGCCAAACAACCAAAGCCATGCTCACCCGCATGCAAAACATCCAAAGCCATGCTCACCCGCATGCAAAACATCCAAAGCCATGCTCACCCGCATGCAAAACATCCAAAGCCATGCTCACCCGTATGCAAAACATCCAAAGCCATGCTCACCCGCATGCAAAACATCCAAAGCCATGCTCACCCGCATGCAAAACATCCAAAGCCATGCTCACCCGCATGCAAAACATCCAAAGCCATGCTCCCCGCATGCCAAACAACCAAAGCCATGCTCACCCGCATGCAAAACATCCAAAGCCATGCTCACCCGCATGTAAAACATCCAAAGCCGTGCTCCCCCGCATGCCAAACATCCAAAGCCATGCTCATCCGCGTGCCAATTATCCAGAGCCATGCTCACCCGCATGCAAACCCACACCAAAACCACAAAATATCAATCGCTGAGAGGAGAATCAACTGGTCAAAATGGGTACGGTCTTATCTTTGCACATCATTCGTACACAAACAATGCGCAAAGAGGGGCAGCTGTTGGACCCCATTTTGACCGGGCCAGATCACAACCAAAGAAATCCAAAAATAAGAGTCATTTCTGAGGGATCACAAAATGTCCCAAGGTCAACACCAAATGATAGAGGACGAAATTTGGAAACCAATGCACTTGACCGTGCCCGAATCCGATTTAAAACGAAGAGGTTATGACTAAAATAGCTTTCGGCATGGAAAGTCAAACTTGCGAAAGGACGGTCAAACACCCTCTGTCAAATTGACCGAAAATATGATTGCAGAAATCTCCCAGAAGCTGTTCAGGAGAATTCATGGTCGCAGCCTCGAAGCTCGCAGCACTCACAAACTCAAAGTTCGCAGACCCGCAGCACCCCCAGCCTCGGAGACTCGTAGCAGTCAACCTCGAAGCCCGACAGCCAGCCTCGAAGCCTCGTAGCTCAGCCTGCCCCGTAGTCTAGCTCAGGCTCGTAGTGCAGCCTTGCCTCGAAGCTCAGCAGACTTGAAGCCTCGTAGTAAAAGCCTCATAGCCAGACCTGCTCCCACAGCGCTCAGCCTCGAAGCCTCGCAGCGCTCAGCCCCGAAGACTCGTAGCAGGCAGCCTCGCAGACTCGCAACACTCGCAGTAGAAGACTCATAGCAGTCAACCTCGAAGCCCGGAAGCCAGGCTCGAAGCCTCGTAGCTCAGCCTGCCCCGTAGTCCAGCTCAGCCTCGTAGTGCAGCCTTACCTCGAAGCTCAGCAGACTTGAAGTCGCGTAGTCAAAGCCTCGTAGCCAGACCTGCTCCCACAGCGCTCAGCCTCGAAGCCTCGCAGCGCTCAGCCCCGAAGACTCGTAGCAGGCAGCCTCGAAGCCTCGCAGCACTCACAGTCGAAGCCTCGCAGCACTCACAGTCGAAGCCTCGTAGCTCAGCCTGCCTCGTAGTCCAGCTCAGCCTCGTAACGTAGCCTTGCCTCGAAGCTCAGCAGACTCGTAGCCTCGTAGCGCGGTCAGCTTTGCCTTGAAGCAGCTTGCCTCGTAGTGCAGCCCTGCCTCGAAGCCTCACCTAGCCTCGAAGCCCCGTAGTTCAGCTCAGCTTCGAAGGTCACAGCCTGCACCCGCATCACCCAGCCTTGCCTCGTAGTCCAGCTCAACCTCGAAGCTAGGCAGACTCGCAGCCTCGTAGCGACTGCCGCGCAGCGTAGCTTCGTCACAGCAGCCTCGTACTCGCAACTCTCTGCCTTCGACCCTTCGAAGCAACTTCGGCTACGACCTTCAACCCTTCGAGGCGGCTTCCGCTACGACCCTGTGACCTTCGAGGCATCCTCCAAGCCTTCAACCCTGCAAGGCGACCTTCGACCCTTTGAGGCAAGCTACAGTCCTCGACCCTGCAAGATAGCCTGTGACCTTTGACCCTTCGAGGCAGGCTACAATGTCCAAACCCTTCAGGATAACCTTCAGCAACCTTCAAGTCATCGAAGCGACCCTCACCTGCAACCTCCGATCCTTCAAAGCAACCTCCAGCCTTCGACCCTTCGAGGCAATTTCCAGTCTTCGACTCTGCAAGGCACCTCAGCCTTCGGCCCTGCACCAGCTACGACCTTCGACCTCGCGAGGCCACCAAGGGACCTTCGACTCTGCAGGCTTCGGTTGGAGACTCCAAAATGGCGCCGTTTCACCCCTCCTTTAAGTGCACAGTGAAATAAGAATGGTTTTTGTCGGAAATGCAGTTAAACGACTCTAATCCCACATTTAAATGCTGGGACTCTCAGAAATGCATCAATTAATACCTGGGAACTCGTTCTAAATCTCGTAAATGCATTTGTCATCTTGAAACTTGCTGTTGACGCCTGGGAACTCCAAAAGTCACGATATTTAATTCACCAAATTCCAAGGTGGGCGGCTATTCCCTCTGCAAAATCTATAAAAAGGAGGCATTACCCATTTCTGGGAGGGGGATTGGATTTCTGAAAGAAAAAGCGCTTGGCAATACAAAGGGTTAAAAAAGGAATTGAGGGGAAATTCAAGAAATTCGGTGGACTCACTGGCTAGGACTGAAGAAGACGTCCTCCATCACCTTGCTGGATTTTGACTCCACGTCCATCAAGCAGTGAAAGAGGAGTGAAGCTAGCGGGAACATCAAGCTTGATTTCCAGGTTTTACTCCCCTCTTATCTTGCATTCATCATCATAAAATATACCAATCTCACTTTCATGTATCCAAAAATACAAAACATTTTCAAAGGCCCGGTGGCCGTGGGATTGAGCTCTCATGCTCATATCCTCGCCACTTGGTCAACATTGGGTCTGATGAGTGAATCTGAGATTCACACTATGCTCTTCACGACACAGACCCTACTTTCTTTTTGTTTTCCTCGATAAAACAAAAGAATAACATTCTCTTTTAAATAAACCAACCATAGTTTTTACAATGAGATAAAAAAAAAAGGGAAATTAAAATAAGCAAACACCCATAGACAAAGACTAGGTACCAATTTTGGGCGCTGTGGGGGTGCAAGAGCCTATTCTTCCTTCCGCACACGTAACCGACTCCCGAACCTTTTCTCTGGAACCATAGACCCTACTAGGTGGCCAAACACACCTTCATCTTTGTTTGGTGGCGACTCTACTTCTTCTATCTCTCTTTTGGATTTGTGTGAGCTATGGCAATTATGGCTCAATGACCAAATCTCCATCCAAAAGAGTAATCTCAAGCCAGTCACGAGCCTGGACGACACTGGGTGATGACAGGGGGCATGACAAGTTGGTATCAGAGCATGGTCGAGCGGACCTAGGTTAGTGGGGGGTGGTTAATTGATTCCATGTGCCTTGGAAAACTGTAGGGAGGGTGCCTGATCACCGTAGGCCTTACATGTATTCTAGGTTATGTTGGTGTCAGTTAGATTATCCTATAAGCATATGTAGGTGTTGGACCCCATTTTGTCCGAGTTGGACATACTAACCCCATTTGATGTATATACCTTTTTGCCCATGCCATATACCTTGTTAAACGGGTCCTTAGAGATTCCCTGCGATTTGCACAAGATGGATGCATTGAGACGAACCGAGAAGCCCAAAATGGATAACCGCTACTACAAATTCCTGAAGTACCCCAAGACCAATACCAGGGGATAAAGGAGAAAATTTGGAGAATAACGCACTTGACTGAGCTCAATTCCGATGAAAAATGAAGAAGTTATGGCCAAAACAATTTTCATTGAAAAAAGTCAAACTTGCCAAAAGACGGTCAATGCCCCTGGTCGAACTGCCCGGAAAAGTGACTATGCGAAATTCTCCAAAACATCTATTTAGGCAAATACAAGTCTTCTCAAACAATCTCCCAAAGTTCACCCATTTTGGCATTTTTGGTGGGGGTGAAAAGGTAATTAAAAGTTAAAAAAATAATAATAATGACTCGTAGCCTCGAAGTGTCGGCAGGTCGAAGCTTCGAAGACTCAAAGCCTTGAAGTCAAAGCCTCGAAGACTCGAAGCCTCAAAAACTCGAAGCCACGAAGCCCCGAAGAGTCGAAGCCTCGAAGCCTCGAAGAGTCGAAGCCTGTAAGCCTGCCGACACTCCGACCTGCCGACACTTCAACCCGTTGACCGTTGACCTTCGACCTGCCGACACTCCGACCCGTTGACCGTTGACCTTCGAATCGTTTTTCAACGCCTGTCGGTCACAAGTGCTAAGTGAAAAATTAAAAAAGGACAAACACGAGCTGCACAGGTCGCCAGACCACCTGACAATGTATAGAATCTGGAAATAAAAAATGCTGGAATTAATAATACACCCGATCGAGCATTAAATGCAGCAATTAATGAGATGCAACCAAATCTCTTTAAAACTAGCATCCTCTCCAACAAAAAAGGGGGATTAGCACACAGAAAAGAGAAAAAACAGAGAGAGATTTTTACCCAGAAAAAAGAGAGTTTGGCAGAGAGTAAAAAAAGAGTTCAGCCCCAGAAAAGAAAAAAGAAGAGAGATTACGCCCAACCCAAAAAAAAGAGGACATTCTGCAAAAACAAAAACGAAAAGTTCTGCTATTCTGTCACCTGCCCAATCTTCACATCTAATTCCCTTATCCCAAAAGAGGAACACCCAGATTTTCACCCAACACTCTCCCTGTCCCAAAAATCAAAATCGCCCATCCTTTCCAACCCCTCTTTCCCTCTTTCTCGTTCCAACTCTTTTTTTTTTTTCCAGAAAACGAAAAAACACAAAAACAACTTCAGTTCTGACCCTTCTTTTTCCTTACGTTTCCCTCACAAAAACAAAACCACAAAAAAACAATTCCTTGTCATTCCCCTATTCCTTACACCTACTGCCCTCATTTCCAGCCACAAAAAATCTTAATCCCAAAAAGATACATCATCCTCCTTTCCCACGTTTTCTACCCAAAACCCAGAAAAAAACTTTCATCTTTTCTCATCTCTGCTGCAATCTCCAAATCAAAATCCCAACTGATTTTTGCCATTTGCGCTATTGGAACTTGGCGATTTGGCAATTCGAGCATGTAAGGACCCGTACCTTGAGTTAGTCACAGTTTTGCCTTCTGAGTGGGGTTTTTTTTCTAGATTTTGACCTAGTGAATGGGCTCAAATGAATTCACGTGCAAAAGGAAAGATGCTTAGAATGATGTCCTATATCTACCACAGAAGTTTCAGGCCAAACGGACGTGTATGTGAGGTGCACGTGAAATGGGTCCATTTCACGTACAAGTGTGGTTGTCTTCTACATGATGCAAGGAGGCTAGGGGTGAAGTTTGAGCGCATTTGGAGTGCATTTGGAGTTGCACGTGAATTGGGGAATTCACGTTCAAATTGGCATGCAGCCATATTTTTGTATGGTTCCCTTGGTTTTGACATTCTAATGATCTTCCTCCAAAGGACCATGTTGAGATTTTGAGTATTTTGGCCTATATGGGTGTGGAAAGGTGCTAACTTGTGTGATCAAAACTACGTCGTTTTGATCCTGGATTTACTTAATCAAAACTACGTCGTTTTGATGTGGGTAGTGTCTATATAATGAGGGCTTGAGTTTGAGTTTAGGGTTCTTGTGTTCTTCTTTCTTTGCCGTCCTTTGCCAGGAGAGAGAGAGAGAGAGAGGATCTCCTGGGCAATTGCCATGGTGGTTCGCGTCGTTGGAAGGTGTCTAGCGTAGAGGTTAGGACAAAAGTCTGAGGTAGGGATTCATGTTCTTCCTAACTCTCCTCTGTTCTAGGATATTCGCCTATATATATATATATGTAAATCCATATAGGTATGATCTCCTATATGGATGTTGGCCTTCAGTGGCATGTTCTGTTGATTTTGATGTTGAATTTGGCCTGAGGATTTTCTGGGTTTGTTTATGCCCACCATGTGTTTGATGAAATGTCTGTGAGGCCTGCACACTATGTATTTGATAAAATGCCTGTGAGGCCTGCATGCCATGTATTCAATATAATGCATGTGAGACCTTGTATATGGGTGTCTGATGATATACCTGTGTGACTGGTGTGTACTGTGTTTGATTTGTATTTGATAAAAAGCCTGTGAGGCTGATGTGTGTGGCTTGTATCTGACCATGTTGGTCCCTCTAAAATAAAGCGTAAATGCTGTGCTGAGCTTACATGTCGAGATGTAATGCTATGCTGTTCTGTTGGTCTGTTTGAGACTGAGCTTAGATATGGGCCAGGCACAATAGCTGTACCCCTTTGAGATTTGGCCAGGACGTGGTCCTGAGTCTCGGTGTAGCACTCACGACGGTGGGCTAAGTCTACACCCATTCCTGAGGGTAGGTATGGCGCCCGAGGAGGTGGTTGACCATATCTGACTCGGGTGGAAAATGTTGCATTGGTGTCCATGCAACATTCGCATGGATATGGTATGTCATGTCGCCGTGGTGGCGGGGTGTCCTCTGCCCTTCAGTGCGGGCTCAGGTAAAGAGTGTTTACTGGGTGATGTTTGCTGCTTTAGCCTTAGGCACGACACGAGCACAAGCATACACATATCATGCATGTTGTAGAGCGGGACGGGTCTGGGGAGACTGGATCCCTACTGAGCTATGGTTTGCTCAGCCCTCCTATAAACTGTCCTTTTGCAGGGTTTAGCAGGCGATAGGTGAAGGCTGAGGAGCTAGGTCCCTGAGGCTAGGAGTTTTATGTTATTTCCTTTGTCGTGCTCGGGGTTTTATGTTCTGGAATTTGGTTTGGTTTTATTTGTAACAGTACACCTGGCTTCGTCGGGGTTTTTCCCCGACTGGGTTGAAATAAACATTTAGTCTTTGAAATGAAATAAAATGAGATGTTGTTATTTAATTTGTGTTTGTGTGCATGGTTTGGGAGCAGGAGCATGCCCCTTGGCATGTTAGCCCGGTTGTGCAGGTTTGGGACAGCACCCGTGCTAGAAGTCCTTTTAAGGTGCTTGCACCAACCCCTTGTCCCTTCGGGTGCGGGCATGGGCAGTCACTACTCATTTCCAAGTGGAAGGAAATTGGGGCGTGACAGAGCAGGCAACTGTCGGTGCAGACAAGGATCTAAGCAGAAGTTTGGGTGGAAACCCCAAAGTCGGTTCTATATTTATTACCTTTTTTACTTATGTAATATGTAATTGGCTGTGTTATATGTTTCTTGTATTATGTATTTTTATTTATTTTATTTGTTTGTATTTTTCTAAAGTTGTAGGTATAAGTTGTATATGTTGTAATTGTAATAGGTGAAGAGTAATGAAAAAGAAAAAAAGAGACAAAAAGGAGAGATGAGAAAGAAAAAGAAAAAGAAGAGAAAAAAAGAGAGAGGGTGGTTTTATGCTTTATGTTATTTTTTATATGTCACAACCACACAATTCACGTTTTATTTTGATATGCATGTATTTTGATATGGCAATTCTAAAAACAAAAAACAAAAAAAAACAACAAAATATTTTCCACAAAATGTTTTCCAAAAATATTTTGCAATAAAATGTTTTGAAAATGTTTTAATAAAATGTTTTCCAAAATGTCTTCCAAACAAAAAACAAAAAAACAAAACGTTTTTTTAACAAAACACAAAAACCAAAAATGTTTTCTAACCCCAAAATCAAAAAAAAAGAAGGGAAAGTAACAAAAAAAACATATTTTAGGACTTCAATTTCCAAAATAAAACCAAAAACCAAAACCAACCCCTAGGATCTCATTTTCCACTTCAAACAAAATCCCAAAACTTTTATGATTCCCTTTAGAAATTTAGGGTAAATCCATTTCTTTAATAAATAACTTAGCTAAATAAAAATCATAGACTTTTTAAGAAATCTAACCCAGTCGTGGTAGTGCAAATAAAATAGAAAACCTCTTCCTCTGAATATAGATACCGAAAGGGCATTGTAGGGGTGCTAATCCTTCCCTACACGTAACCAACTCCTGAACCCTTATCTGATAATGCAGACCACACCTTTAAACTACTCAAAGTAGAGGGTATCCAACTGTACCCCAAAAACAGTTGTTGGCGACTCTAAATTTTCTCACCATTGGTTTAGTTTGGGCTCACCCCAAACGGGCCCGGACGAAAACCAGTGATGACAGTAGGTATGGATGCATCTCTAGTGGTATGAATGTGTGCATATAGGGCACTAGATGGTCTTTGTGTGTGATGTGATTGCATTTGGTGCCTAAATGGCACGTGGCCGTGAAAGCCAGGACTTGATTTTGTGTACCCTAAGGGGTGACACAATGTTATATACATGGTTGTGGACCTACGGGTCGTGTGGTGAGAACCTACAAGTTCATTTGTACCTTTGATGGCTGTTTGTGCTAGCAGTTCTACAGGAGAGCCAAGACTTGATTTTGATCGTTTGTTGTTTGTTGTTGTGGCCAGTGTGATGACACCACCGAGGAGAGTTGTCCGTGGCCAGGGCCCAGCAAAGGAGCCCACGATAGAGTCGGGGCACCAGGGGCAACAGAGCCCGTAGTAGAGGTCGTCAGCTCCCGTTGTGGTACCTGATTTGGCTCAGGTGTTAATTCAGTTGCAGGAGGCCATGCAGGGTATGCAGGGCTCGATGAGGGATATGGCTAGAGAGGTGGATCTCAGCAGCTGCCATAGCCTTAGCAGCAGGAGGCGAGGGTGGTGCAGGATGTGCACCAGCAGGAGGTCGTGATAGAGCCAGTGCGACGAGGGGTGGACTGGGCTGCACAGTTTTTGAAACAAGCACCCAGGACTTTTGAAGATGGTTCGCGGCCAGAGGCAGCCGAGGACTAGATTAGGTGGACAGAGCACATCTTTGAGATAATCGGGGTGCCTGATGAGGAGAGAGTGCGCGTGGTGACGCACTATTTATTGGGTATCCCACGCAGGTGGTGGGAACCCACTAGGGCTGTCCATGGCAGTTAGATGAGCTGGAGAGAGTTTGTGGAGCGCTTTTTGGGGAGTATTTTCCCAGCTCATTGCAGTATACACGACGGAGAGAGTATTATGAGCTTCAGCAGGGTAGCCAGATGATGGGTGAGTATGTCCAAGCCTTCACAGGTTTGCTCTTGAGGCTTGTGAAAAGGAAACCCGTAAGACGTAGGATTTTATTCAGGGCTTGAGGCCATCTTTGAAAAACAAGCCGGAACTGATGCAGTTGACCAGCTACAGGGAGGCGGTCGACAAGGCACTCATTATTGAGCGAGGTCAGGATCAGGCGAGAGCCCAAAGACCAGGCAGTTCGGCTGGTCCGAGCAGGAAGAGGCAGAGTGGGGAGAGCAGTGCAGTTCAGCCTGAGAGGAGGCAGGTGCAGAGGGTTTCCAGCCAGGCGGTGGGACACCGGGAGAGTTCAGCCAACAGGAGGCCAGGTGCCTGTTGGAGTTGTAATTTAACCGGGCATGTATCGAGAGATTGCCCGAGAAAAAAGATGACATGCTTTCGATGTGGGAAGGTGGGACATGGAGCTAGGGAATGTGTTACCCTTAGCTCGACTAGCAGTGTAGGCCCTCGTCTAAGAGAGCAGGGAAAGAGGAGTGGGGCTCCATCTCAGAGGTTGGTGCCTGTAATGACCCGTGTTTTGAGATGTGTGGAGTTAGTCGTAGTCTTGCCCTTTGAGTGGCAATTTTTCTAGTTTTTGGGGAACTTCTACTCATGGACTTCATCCAAATCATTTTATTTACGAAATAGGGAACTTTTGACGAAAGGGGGCAGCCTAGGGAGGCAGAAATAGAGTGCACGTCATATGGGGCATTATGACGTGCAAGGAAGCTTGGGGTAGAATTTCACAGCATTTGGAGCTGCACGTCATATGGGGATATGACGTGCATTATGGCGTGCAGCCATGTTTTTGCACCATCGCCTTGGTTTTGTGATTCTAATCATCTTTTCCTAAAGGGGCATGTTGGAATTGTAGGTATTTTGTCTTGAGTGGATGCAAGAAGGTTGTAGCTTGTTCCATCAAAACTACTTCGTTTTGATGCTGGCGTTCACTTAATCAAAACTATGTCGTTTTAATGTCGAGGTGTCTATATAAAGAGGTGGAGGTCTCTTAGGTTTAGGGTTCTTCTTTTCCTTAGCTGCCGTAGCTGTCGCAACGAGAATGAGAGAGAGAGGGAGAGAGAGAGAGAGAGGCAAGGAGAGCTTCTGATCGTTGTTGCCGGGGTGGTTGCTGTGAATGGTGTTTGGCGTGGACACTAGAATGTGAAGGATCCTTGAGGTAGGGGTTCTGTTCCTCCTTGAACCTATCCTAGGGTTATGGCCTTGTGGTAGGCAATTTGTAATCTGGATATATTATATGTAAATCCATATAGGTGTGATCTCCTATATGGATGTTGGCCTTCAATGGCGTGTTTTGCTTGGATGTATATATATACGTATGTTAAGTGTTTGATATTATGCCTGTGAGGCCACACATGTTATGTGTTTGATAATATGTTTATGTGTTTATGCATGTTATGTGTTTGAGATTATGCCTGTGTGGCTATGCATACTATGTGTTTGATTTTATGCCCGTGAGGCTGAGTTTGAGAACACGTGAATGTGCACACGCCATGTGTTTGATTTTATGCCTGTGTGGCAGAAATGTATGTTATGTGTTTGATTACATGGTTGTTAGCCTAAGAGGCCGTGGAAACTATTTGCCTGAGAGGCAGTTAAACTATTTGCCTGAGAGGCTGTTAAACATTTGCCTGAGAGGCAGCTAAATATTTGCCCGAGGGGCGGTTAAATTGTTAGCCTGGAAGGCTGTGATATTGGTAGCCTATGAGGCTGTGGAGCCAGCGGGGCTGGGGCTGTGGTTGCGCCCATTTGAGTGGTGTGCTTTACTTGTATTTACTACTGCTACAACACTGCACTAGTACACGTTCTCATGTAGTGGTTAGGTGCATGGGATGGATTGGGGAGACTTGATCCTTACTGAGCTGTGGTTGCTCACCCCTCCTACTGTGTTCTATTTTTCTCAGGGCGTTAGGTGGGAACACCAAGGTGGACAACAGTTCTGTTTGTAGTTTTGATTAATGTCATTTGTATTATTATTTTTGAGAGGCTTTGTACCCAGTGGGGAGATATTATAAAGTGGATTTTATTATAATAAAGGCATGTGGATTTGTAAATGTTTATCCTGTTTTCAATTTAATAAATTTATGATTTTGTCTTTTTGAATATCAGCTGTGTAGTGTATGATGCTCTGTGTGGGAGTATTGTATCCTACCCCCTTCTACACCGTGTGGGTAAAGGGGGAGTCACAAACTGGTTTCCTCGGGTTGGAAATTCGGGGCGTGACAGTAAGGTATCAGAGCATGGTCTAGTTGGCCTAGGATAGTGGGCGGATCTGGTTATCTTGAGTTCTTTGGAGGAGCCTAGAGGGACGTGCCTGATCAACACGGTCCTCTTGGAGCCTCTAAGGTGTACTTGGGGTAGTCCAGACCTGAGGTAGGATTTGCATCCATTGGCATTAGGGCACTAGTTGCATTTGTTGTTTATGTTTGCTAAACTGGAAAAAAAACGTGAATAGTGTGATAAAGTGTGAAATGTGCAACTCTGAGTTTTCTTGGAATACCTTGAGCATGAGAACTCCTTGTTTAATTGAGCTGTATGAAATGTGAATTAAGCTGTGTGCAATGTGGATTGATGCAATTTATGTGTAATGACATATGATAGTAGAAATATAAGTGGGGTAGAGGTAGTGACACGCGATAGATTCGAATTCGTTTTGACGTTTGTGTTCCTTACTTCTTATAGTAAGAATGCCACCGAGGAGAGTGACACGTGCGTCCGGGGCAGTGGCTGATGAGTCATCTACCCACGAGGGTCCTGGTGCGGAGCAGCCCGTTAGAGGACATGTCGCTGTTCTTGGCACAACTGCGAGAGAGCATCCGACTGGAAGTCCGAGAGTTGAAGGAGGGTATCCAGCAAGAGGTTCGGGAGGAAGTGCGCCGTTAAATGGCAGCACAGCAGGTGGTGCCACCACTACCACCGCCAGTAAGGGAGTTACCTCGTGAGTGTGAGATTCGCTGGGTGGCATACCGATGCATCGTGCAGAAGATGATGGTCTGACAAGGTTCCGAAAGGAACAACCTCCGAGGTTCAAGGGAGAGGGGGATCCAGTGATAGCAGAGCATTGGTTGAGGCAGATCGAGCATGTGTTCTCCTTTCTCCTACCTCGGGAGGAGGATAAGGTGAGGTTAGCCATCCGGCAGTTGGAGGGGAATGCCTTGGAGTGGTGGCTGAGTGTCGTGGGAAGCCATGCTGTGCAGTACTTGTTGTGGGATGAGTTCTTACAGCTTTTCCATGACGAGTTCTTCCCCGAGTCATTGAGGTGGCAAAAGAGGGAGGAATTCGGGAGTCTGAAGCAAGGATCGAAAATGGTGCCCGAGTATGAATGCGAGTTCCGGAGCTTGAGTAGATTTGCTCCCGAGACTTTGGCCAAGGAGGACCTGAAGGCCCACAAGTTCACTTTGGGCCTTAAGCCAGCCCTTAGGCAGAGGGTGGCACTCGATTTGAGGACTTATGCTGAGGTTGTTGAGACAGCTCGTATAGCTGAGAGAGAACTGGAAGATGGGAGGCAGGCCCATCATGGTCACCCGTTGCAGGGTGGGTCAGATCGTGATTCAGGATCCTAGAGGCCCAAGACCGAGGAGACAATCGGGGTCAACCATCTGTGAACCCAGGGAGGTTCACCTTTGGCGGCAATAGACAGGGAGCTTCAGCAGGAGGTCTTCCCAGCAATTGTCCTTGTTGTGGGGAGCAAGGCCACGTTAAGAGGGAGTGTCCCAAGAATGATTGGCGGTGCAACAACTGTGGACGGGAGGGCCATTTGTGTAGAGTTTGCAGGAGTGGCAACAGGGGAGCAGGAGGCTTGGCATCCAGCATGAGGAGTGATGCTAGTTTCCGTGCACCAGCGAAGAGGACAGCGCGTCAGGGGTTGGCTAGTCAGGCAAGATCTAGCTAGACCCGACCTCAGGGGAGGCCTGAGCGGTAGTAGACTGAACCTAGAGGCAGCCATGGCGGGAACCGTCCAGTGGGGGAGCTGACTAGTGGCATGGGCCAAGGGAGGGTGTTTGCACTAAGTGCAACACCCCAGGAGGAGGCTGAGCTACCACCTCCACCGGCGGAGGGTGGGGCAGGACCATCAGTGGTTAGAGGTACCCTTTTGATATCTCGTACGCTTGTTTCTGAACTTTTTGATACGGGTGCATCTTGTTCGTTTGTTGCTGAACTTATGATTGAGGGATTGGGGTTAGCATGTGTTGAGGCAGAGAGACCCCTAGCAGTGGAGTCTCCGGTGGGGGGTATGATTGAGGTGCGGCGTGTTTGTCGTGACTGTTTGTTAACTATAGGAGATGTAGAGCTTAGTTTTGATTTGCATGTGATACCTTTGAGGACGTTTGACCTGATCTTGGGTATGGATTGGCTTATGGCTTTCCAAGCCAAGATAGATTGTTATTGGCGGCGTGTATCCTTCGTGACACCTGCAGGGACTTTTTGCACCCTACAGGGGGAGTGGGACTGTGAGGCGAGTCGAGCTGGGCCAGTGCTGGACCAGTGGGGTGCCATTACCCATAGGTTGGCAGCCCTGACCTTTGTTGAGGAGGGGAAAGTGGAAAAGAGAGTGTGGCCAGCAGTTGTTGACCAATTTCAGGATGTCTTTCCTGACCAGTTAAGGAGTTTACCTCCTAAGAGAAGTGTGGAGTTCACCATTGAATTAGTGGACCAGGGACTGGCCCAATCTCCCAGGTAGCATATCGTATGGGGCCAGCCGAGTTGAGGTAGCTTCAGAAGCAAATAAAGGAGTTGGTGGACCAAGGGTATACCAGACTGAGTACCTCACCTTGGGGTTCTCCGGTGCTCTTTGAAAAGAAGGCAGATGGCACGCTTCGCCTCTGCATTGACTACAGGAAGCTGAATTCAGTGATTGGGAAGAACAAGTATCCGTTGCCTCGGATAGATGACCTGTTCGACCAGTTGAGTGGGGCCCAGTGGTTTTCCGAGATAGATTTGCGATCGGGGTATCACCAGTTAAGGGTTAGGGAGGAGGACATCCCTAAGATGGCTTTTCGGTGCAGGTATGGGCACTATTAGTGGGTAGTGATGCCTTTCGGGCTCACTAATGCACTAGCAGTGTTTATGTATTTGATGAACCAGGTCTTTGGATTCCTTTGTGGTGATGTTATCTTGGTGTATTCCAAAATGGAGAGGGAGCATGTGGAGCATTTGGCGACAATGCTGCAAACCTTGAGGGACCAGCAGTTGTTTGCTAAGTTTAGCAAATGTGAGTTTTGGATGTAGGAGGTTCACTTTCTTGGCCATGTAGTGTCAGCTGAGGGAGTTAGAGTGGACCCAGCCAAGATTGAGGCTGTGGCATCGTGGGAAAGGCCAACCAATGTTTTCGAGATTCGTAGTTTCCTTGGTTTGGAGGGGTACTATCGTCATTTTGTATATGGATTCTCTCATTTGGCGGCTCCTGTGACGGCGTTGACCAGGAAGGGAGTGAAGTTTGAGTGGACTGACAAGTGTCAGCAGGCGTTTGAGGCTCTCAAAATCCGTTTGACCACCGCACCTATGTCGAGGTTACCTAGGGAGGACATCCCATATGAGGTGTATTGTGATGTGTCCAGGATTGGTTTGGGGTGTGTGCTTATGCAGGAGCACAGTGTAGTAGCTTATAGGTCGAGGCAGTTGAAACCTCATGAGCAGAATTACCCTACTCATGACCTTGAGTTGGCGGCCGTCATTTTTGCCTTGAAGAGTTGGTAGCATTATCTCTTGGGGAAAAAGTTTGTGGTGTTCTCAGATCACAAGAGCCTTCAGTACATTTTTACTCAGAAGGACTTGAATTTGAGGCAGAGGAGATGGGTGGAGTATTTGCAGACCTTTGACTTTACTCTTGCCTATACCCCGGGCAAGGGCAATGTTGTGGCTGATGCGTTCAGCAGGAAAGGAAAAGCTGAGGTGGCAGTGAGATAGTGGAAGCTGATGGAGCAGTTGGCTGTGTTGCAGTTGCATCCTATTGCTCTTGATGGTGGGACAGTCCTGAGTCCTATTGTTGTTGTGCCTGAGCTGTACCAGTGAGTCCGGGAGGGACAATTGGGGGATATTGAGTGTGAGGTTCTTCGTGCCCGTATTGAGGCTGGTGAGCTATTTGAGGATTGTATAGAGGGCCCTGAGCATGAGTTATCCTTTCAAGGGTGGCTAGTAGTGGCTCCTTCTCTCAGAGATGAGGTGATGAGGGAGATTCATCAGTCCCGAGTTGCTCATCACCACGCTGGGTAAATTAGCTGATTTGACTCCTCAGATGCATCACCCTTGTTGGTGGAAAATATTTGGAGAGGAACTTCTCTACCATCTGATCCCACGTAGTAATGCTCCCTGTTGGTAATGACTGGAACCAGCCCAGCGCTCTATCTTTCAGTAAAAATGGAAAGAGCCGGAGCTTAATGGCATCATCGGAGACGCCATTGATCTTGATGGTGTCACAAATTTGGAGGAACCTCACTAGATGATTGTGTGGATCATCCAGTGCTGAGCCTCTGAATGCTTCTTAGCCAATCATCTGCAGCAATGTTGGTTTTAGCTCGAAGTTGTTAGCCTGAACTGGCACTCTCCTAATGCCGGAATACTCATCAGATAACACAGGCCTGGCATAATTCATAAATGTTCGTTGCTGCTGGCCACCTTGTCCATTGTTGTTTAGTTTACCTGCATTGTGTGCTTGGTCTTCTCGTGCTCGGTTGTCAGCCATGATATCTTCCCACATGTTCTGCAAATTATCCAATTGCTGCTCAGCTATTGCTAATATCCTATTAGCTCTTCGCTGTTCTCGTAGAGTTCTTTCAATTTCGGCATCTAACGGCAGCAACTCGCCACGAGTGCGACGCATGCACTAAGGAATTTTATCAAACACTTGGCGTGCGCTACAAAAAGTCAAAAACAAACAATACCAAATAGCACCGCACCAAAGGAAATCTAAATGAAAATAAAACAAAAAAGAAATGCTTCCAGATCACAAATTAATCAGCTTGCTAAATGTCACCTAAGTCTCACACACTAAAGGTCCCCGGCAACGGCGCCAAAAACTTGACCTACTTATTTTATGTGTGGTATAGGTTTGCAGCAAGTGCACTGGCCAAGTAATAAGTGGAGTATTGAAACCCCGATTATCGATCCCACAGGGAATGAACTAGTGCCGAAAGATAGATGATCACTAAACTAACAGATTTAGTCCATGTCTGGAAAAATGATTTAAATCAAATTGTTGGCAAGGAACTAGTGCAAATAGTTTGAATTCTGAATAGCTAAAGCAAAAGTGATTAAATCAAATTGTTGGCAAGCAATTGGTATAGAAATTTCAGCGATTATGGAGTTAGGGTCACAATGTTTACCACCCAATGGATTGTAACAATCTGGATTATGGCTCTTGTTCTTAATGTAAGTTCTAATTCATGTTCATGTTGATTATCTTCTACCTATCTTACATTTGGTCCATGATAAGATAGATTTAAGGCTTTTATCCCATTTGGTCCATGTGAATAAAAGTGATCAAGGTAGATAAATGATCTAATAGTTGTAGACTTGGTCCATCATATGACATTAAATCTAATTCACTAGTGTCCCACTCTAGACAAGGGCTAAGATTACCTAATCAGGCATAAATCAGGCATTTCCTTTTATCCAAGTGAATTAAACAAGAACTAAATTTCATTTCATTGAACAACCATAAACCAAACTGATTACAACATATTGGGGGCTACATTGCTCCCGTAGACTAACAAAACTACTCCATAATCATAATGAAAGCAATGGAAATTACAAGAAAAAACATGATTACAGTACCAGGACAATAAAGGAAGAACCCAAGATGAACCAGGACTCCGGCCACCAAAGACTCCAGCGTTGCTGCCCAAAATCACTCCTCTCCAACTCTAGTGTTGCCAAGGACAATCCGATCTTTTAGCAATGGCTATAGCTCTTCTTCAGAACTCAGATCAGATTGTCTAACTCAAGATGATTTACAATGCCTCTTAAGCCCCCTATTTATAGGATTTAGTGGGCCAAATTAGGGTTACAAAAGGTGTGCCCTAATTATAAATGTGGTCGCAGCCAAAACGACGTCGTTTTGGTTAGTGACACTATTCGACGTTCTAGGCTCAATAAAACTCAAACTACACCAAATTTGACCTAGTTCTTTAGATGAAAATGATTAAAACAACAAAACACATCATTTGGAGCTCAAAACTGCCTACACACGAGAATGAACGTGAGAAAGTCCTTTTCACGTGCAGCTCCAAATCAGCCCAAATTTGCTCCAAAGCTTCATTAGAACTTGTAGAAAGCATCCATGCATCAAACTCCTTGCACGTGAGAAACACTTTTTCGCGTGCACCTTCATTTTGCTCTTATTTTGCTTCCCTCTTCTTCCTATAGCTTCCTCTTGAGTGTATGGAGTGATCGAGCCAAGGTGTGTGGGAAAAAGTTGCTCCAAAACCTGCCAAAACAAAAAGTACAACTATACACCAAACAAGGTCTTCCTAGGGGTTAGAGCAAATATAAGCAAAATACCATGCAAATAGGCTCAAAACATACTCTAAAACACCTTAAATATGGCATAGGATAACGGTATAAAGGCGCGTTATCAAATTCCCCCACACTTGAACCTTTGCTTGTCCTCAAGCAAAAAAGAAACAAACACACAGTCAAACTGGAAAGAAAGTATAAAATAACAAACAAGAGAGGCATGGTTTCCTAAGGCATACAACTTTATCATGATGAAGTAGACATTCCAGCAGGTAAAATGAATCACAAATTAATCTAAACATGCCCTTACAATCAAGTCCAACAACCATGTAATATCATTACTAACAGTTCAAATAGAAGCAAACATGCAAGGATAAAATGAAACTTAGCTTCCCCTGAAAGTCCTCACCAAGGTTAGAGCAGCCTCACTCAAATATAACTTTCTTTTCTCTCCTCTCATGCCTTACTATCACTGCCTAACAGCTAAGGAGGATGTGTACAGTCTACTCTTACACTCTCTACTAGCTATTGATTAAGTTTTTTGGCAAGTAAACATGAGAGGTCCCCATTGTGCTCATCAAGGAAAACACACCCACTATTCTACTTTTTGCAACTCACACACTTTGCTTTGCTCAATGAACTCACACTCTACTCTAATGACTGATAAAACACACCTTGAGCCAAAGAATTGAGCTCAACATTTTAAATAAACTCGGCCATTATGGCTTTTATTCTGAAAAACTTTTTTTTCACACTTCTTTTAAATAATAACCTTACAAGGTTGCATTTTATGCTCTCCCTTGATGCATTATTCACTCTGCTATTTTCCTCACACAACACTTATTGCATATAAACAGCAATAGGTTTTTGTTTTTTGTTTTTAAAACAAGCTGAAATACTTGAATCAATAACACCATACACCAAACACTGAGCCACGAACAGGTACTTCTTATGCCTAAGTAACTCCAACAATTAAATAGCTAGTAACGAATATTAAGAGCAAATTGGTAACCCAATAACCCATAAAATACACTCAAAGGTAAGATAATGGTGCTCTCAAAAAGTATATGTCTATTCTGCACTCAACTTCAGGGTTTACATGTCACGCCCCGGATTTCCAACCCGAGGAGACCGGAACGTGACCTTCCCTTTACCCGAGTTTGGATAAAGGGGATAGAGTACAACATGCACACACAAGATACCATACACTTCACATTTTATATTTAGAGAGACAAAAATCATATTTTTATTAAGTCCAAACATACAAAAGTGTCCAAACATGCTTTTGTTACAGAAAACTCTCAATACAATATCTCCCCACTGGAGTTGCATCAATTTCCATAAAATAACATAATTGAAAAGAAACGATGAAGCAAATACAGTCTTCCACCTCGGGATTTCACCTAACGCCTGTAAGTCCCTGAAAGAAAACACATCACAGTAGGAGGGGTGAACAACCACAACTCAGTAGGGATCATGTCTCCCCAACCCATCCCATGCTCCTAGCATCTACATGCCGTGTGTACAAGTGCAGTGTCGTGACACAATTATTTCAACAAATATAATAGTAAGCCATCAACAAGAACAAATATTTCAAACAGCCACACAGGCTAGCACATGAACAGTCCCGGGCTTCCACAGCCACCGGGTTTCACAAAACAGTCCCAGGCTTTCACAGCCACCGGGTTTCACAAAACAGTCCCGGGCTTCCACAGCCATCGGGTTTCACAAAACAGTCCCGGGCTTCCATAGCCACCGGGTTTCACAAAACAGTACACATAGCCTCTCAGGCATAAAACCAAACACTTAGTAGGCACACATTCACAAATGTACCAACCCAACCACTCAGGCATAAAAACAAACACTTGGCATGTACACCTTTACGAACTCACAATTCTAGCCTTACTGGCATATTATCAAACACATACCGAGCATATTCACACAGGCATTTTATCGAACACTTAACATGCACTGCCCACTCAACATCAGAATCACACCAAAATGACATTGAAGGCCAACATTCATATAGGAGATCACACCTATATGAATTTACATATAAATATTATAGCATTAACAATACAAACTTTACAAAAGATCCACACAGAACCCCTACCTGTAAGAAAATGTATCACCACAGCAATGATCCTGCTCCCACGCCGAACGTCGTCCGCCCTCGAGGAACACCACAACAGAAATGGCCAGAACTCTCCTCTCTCTCTCTCCCTGCGACGGCTGCGGTGGCTGAAGAAGAGAACCCTAAACCTAAAACAAGAGGGCTCCTCGTCCTTATATAGACCTCCCACTATCAAAACGACATAGTTTTGATTAAGTGAAACCCAGCATCAAAACGACGTAGTTTTGATGGAACAAGTGCCAACCTTCCCGCATCCATACACGCCAAAATATCCACAATTCCAACATGGTCCTTTGGGAAAAGATGATTAGAATAACAAAACCAAGGTGACGGTACAAAAATATGGTTGCACGCCATAATGCACGCCATATCCCCAATTGGCGTGCAGGTCCAAATACCCTGAAATTCTACCCCAAGCTTCCTTGCATCATGTAGAAGGCTGGTATGCTGTAATATGCTTGCACGCCAATTGGTCCAATTGGCGTTCAAGGCCTTTGGCTCTGAAATTTCTGTGGAAGGTAGTGGACATCATTCTGAGAAACTTTATTTCTGCACGCCAATTGATTTGAGGCCATCTACTTGGTTAAAACTAATTTCCAAAACCTGACAAAACAGCCTAAAAGTGCCTGTATATGCAAATAACATCTTCCTAGGGCAAAATTGACTAACTCCTCACATCCCAAAATACGGGTCATTACATCCTCTCCCCCTTAAGACTTTTCGTCCTCGAAAAGAAACAACATGCAAGGAAAACCACACAGTAAGCCACGACACCCAAATGGGTCATACACCGCACATTGTACACAATAGCACATAACACTGTGCCACCACAGTCCATAACCACAACCACATGCATCACAATCCATGGAAACACATCCACATGTCATAAATACCCATCACAAGCACATTTCATTAACACATTCAATATAAATAAAAGTTAAAAGTCGAAAGGAAATACAAATACACCAGCCAACAGCCACCCCTCCACCTTAAAGAGTGTTCGTCCTCGAACAACTCTGGGTGTTGCTCACGCATCATGGATTCACGTTCCCATGTCTCCTCCTTACCTAACACATATTTCACAAGTAGTCACATGTCACGATGGTGTAAGACATATACTCCCATCCCCAACACATTTAACAAATCATATAGGTCACTTGCCAACTCATAGCATAAACACCACTACAAAGAACAACTCACAAACAAAACACTACTACAAGTTTAATGTTCCTCTGCCCATTTGCCAACACCATACCAACTCATCCGCAGGGAGTTTCCTCACAACCTTCCCACCTTTTGGACTTTTCATCCCCGAAAAGAGAAAGCAAGTAGCAAACATCACGAGAAGATCAAAGCAACACAATGCAGTTGTTACCATAAACGTTGTTAGAAATTGCCAAATGAGTACCTCCATTGAGTCAACACAAACGTAACACTTATGAGTCGGACAAGAACTAGAGCGTGGCCAAAGAGTACACTGACAACAGCGGGCGTGAGCAAGTTTGATAACCATGAGGTCAAGAAACCCCCCAAAGCATATAAGCCTACGCGTGAAGCAGCCATTCATGAGAATTCATATGATTGAACGAGAAGTCACTGTATCGACATAGCAGGGTACTCAGCGTTAAATGCCTACTCGTGTCACAATAGGACCAACACTCCACAATGTAAAATACCCAACAATGACACCATTGAGATTAGATGTCAACGGACACTAACAATTTACAATGCAGCCACACTACATATATAGACCTTACCCTGACAGCAAACACAAAGAGGTCACAAGGAAACACAAACAAACAAGAGAAAAACATTATGCAAACCACAATCACATTCCCACACAGGGAGCTCACCTCAGCAACACCATCATCACTGCGAAAACCACCTCACTCAAACAAGGAACATTGAAACCCAACCAACGCCAATGGTGACGCAGAACGAAGTACAAGCCCGGACACAACAACACAAGAATGGAGTGTGCCCTTAACTATTCGGTCGCAGCCAACCAGGCGCCCAACGGAGTCCAAGGATGAACTCAAAACAGTAAATGCAGCACCACACACACAACCATGGTAAGACCGAAACCCACTATCGGGCTATCACTAGTCACCGACTTTGAGAATCGACCTCCTTGATCACGGTCAAATAGAGATCCACCAAGGTACCACACAGCCTTCACAACTGAGACTTACCAGACAGCCCAAGAGATAATGCCTTACCAAGTCAGCAGACGCGCCACGCGATAGGAATCCTTTGACGCCGAGTAGTGATAAACAACATAGTTCTCCCCACACTGAAAACGCTCCTATCTGCAACATGACCACAATGGAATCCTCTGTGTCACCACTCACAGGTCACAAGAAAATCCCTTGCCTCCAAGACATACTCCACCTCATGGCCCACTAACTCCGCTATATCAACTATTACGTTCTATCTCAACACACCAACAAAACAGTCAAATGGACCAAGAAATACTCAGGCTCAAGCCGCAACTTAATATGGTCACTGCAATTCCTCCGGGTAGGCACAGGAAACAAGACGTGCAAACTCCTGATTCGAGACATTCACGTAGCTCCCAAACACACCCACACCTTGATGGCGTGGACCATCTCACTTACCGCATAAAAATGCACACGAAAGACTTTCAAGAAGAACATATGTAGCATGAAGACCCCATAATAGCCGCGGGACACAAATCTCCCCCGAAGGAGTAGCACTAATACCCCTTACAAGCAAAAACTCACATCTGACTCCATTCTGTGAATCACAACTCATCAATACTTTCACACTTTAACTTAGCATGCCATCACATGTGACAAGGAATAACATCAACATTACACATAATGCCCCTCTTCATCCCACACCGCATATAACATGCGCATGCATCACCTCCTACTCCTCTCGAATATGTATGCCACGAGACCCACACATAAGAACTTTGCTATACCCTTTTAGCACATATGCAACACACACAACAAAACAAAGCAACCACAACACACGAAATAAACTACTGTGTAGAACACATGTAAGAGAGGACATACTAGCCCCCACCTCCTCGCCTCTTTTAAGCCTATTACCCACAAGACATAGATTAACGGAATGGTCCTACCATTAGGAGCACATCCTCAACCCCTCGGAAGATGTCTCCCAATTATGAGGAAAAACCCAAACTAGGCCTGCCCAATCTCACTCGTTTGCCTACTTGCACTGATTGGATTCACTGGGCACGATCCTATAAACTCAATCATAACCTAGTTCCAGAACTCATCACATTTATATACATATGAAAACCCATTTCACCACATATCCTATAAACATTACCCAAGGTCTTTCACACACCACCAGCATGACACGTGGTCAATGTTTGACCCCCCAAGAATTTACAGCCATCTCCACAGGACCCCATAAGAACCTCAAAACCACATACCACTCTCGCCAATCAATTTAGATCTCAATGACTCAAGGAGTGGGTTATACTAGTGGCAATTTCCTCCCTCAACCTTGACACTTGGAAAGGTTACCAAAAGAACATCCTTCCTAGGTAGCACATCTACAGAAACCTCTACTCACATGAAAATACTTTTCTATTACTCAAGGTTGCCACAGCAGGGTCACACACTACCCACAAGCCACTAACTCATGCCTCCAGCTTTCTAGGCTAGCTAGGCCAAAGGTAATCTCACCTACGCTAGAGTATTAGGGGTAACACAGTAACATTTATTACTTTCCTCACATACGGGCGCCCAAAATTGACTACCACACAAAGATATGATTAACACTTTAGACCACATTAAAACCACCAACTCTTTCCAACAACTATTTATAACCATTAGTAATTTATTAGTCTTTTGGTGTCCTATATATATTTTTATTTATTTTACTCATTTTTTCTCTAGTAGGTCCCCAACTACGTCCATCCAAAATGGTAACTCAAATGACCTTCTAAGCCTCACCTAACATAAAACATTGGCTCAAGAGCCCACCCAGCGAGAATACCCCTCTATCACAAGGGTCTTAGTTAAATTAGTAGAAACTCAGCAATCAAAGGTTCACCCATCCTCACCTAATCCAGCACAAGACTCAACCGATCACTATCGTTAAAGGAATATGATACCACCAATAAACAGAAATCTTAACACGCGAGAATCAACATCGTACCCTTGACTAAGGAAAGTTCTGCCATGCTCTCCTCCTAGCCTAACTTGGTAGTCTTTGGCCTCCAAACAAGGTTTGAATTTTGCTTTATCCCAAACTTGCTGAGCCAGTCCTCTAGCACCATGCCTTCCTTTACCAAAACAGACTGTCTGGAGATGTCCTACTTTTCCACAGATGCGACACTAGTACTTCTTTCTGCCATACTCTTTTCCAATGTCCCGGTTGTCCACTGCAAGAACACCCCCTTTGGGAACTGGTCTTTGCCTCTTGAGCCCTTTCTGCTGATAAGGACAACTATGTTTCAGTTAATCTTCACCCAAGCTCCCCCCAATGATGTGGGTTGATAGCTTTCGGCGTACCTCGCTCTTAATTAGTTGTCAACTCTCATCCTTCAATTCTTGAATTACCAGGCTTAAGATGCCAACCTCTGCCATGATTAGATCATTACTTACATCCTGCAGCTCACCCACTTGCCCAGCCCGAGGGGCGGGCTTCTCTGCTCCCTCACTAGTCGTACAGGTCACAATTTTCGGAGACATTGGCTCCACGAAAAGGCAGCGCTCCAGGTTATCACTCAACGATCTCAATACCATTACCGACTAGGCATTCTGAGCTATAACTAACCTCAAAACATGCATTATCACCACACAAATTCATGGATGCACATCACAGACTATACAAGTTCACACCTTTACATGGCACATATAATCTATACTTAAGTGGATATTTCATCGTTTTGAACACAACATCACTTCTTCCACACAATACCATACAAAGGCACTTACTCAATCATTCACAGAACACCAACATCATTGTATTTTATTTTATTTTATTTTATTTATTTTTTGGTATTTTATTTTCCGTTCGTTCACATTTTACAAGTTTCAAGTTCACAAGCACTCAGTTTGAATACCACAAATTCTTTTCCATGCTTTCATGCTCAAATCATCACAAAATTTCAGAGTTGCACAATTGAAACTTTATCACGTTCAAACCATTTATCCATGCAATTACACACACTGCACACATTTCAGTTCTCATTAAACCACATTGCACAAGCAGCAATTCAACAAGCATACAACTCAAGTTGTCCTAAAATCAGAGTTAATCAGAGTTGCACAGATTAAACCACGTTCTTCATATTTTCCTCTCACATGCTTTATCTCGGTTACCCACACAATCACACAAGGACAACAAATGCAACTAGTGCCCTAATGCCAATGCATGCAAATCCTACCTCAGGTCTAGACTACCCCGAGTATGCCTTAGAGGCTCAAAGAGGACCATGTTGATCAGGCACGTCCCTCCAGGCTCCTCCAAAGGACTCAAGATAACCAGATCCGCCCACTACCCTAGGCCAACTAGACCATGCTCTGATACCATATTGTCACGCCCCGGATTTCCATCCCGAGGAGACCGGAACGTGACCTTCCCTTTACCCAAGTTTGGATAAAGGGGATAGAGTACAACATGCACAGACAGGATACCATACACTTCACATTTTATATTTAGAGAGACAAAAATCATATTTTTATTAAGTCCAAACATACAAAAGTGTCCAAACATGCTTTTATTACATAAAACTCCTCATTACAATATCTCCCCACTGGAGTTACATCAATTTCCATAAAATAACATAATCGAAAAGAAACGATAAAGCAAATACAGTTTTCCACCTCGGGATTCCACCTAACGCCTGTAAGTCCCTGAAAGAAAACACATCACAGTAGGAGGGGTGAGCAACCACAGCTCAGTAGGGATCATGTCTCCCCAACCCATCCCATGCTCCTAGCATCTACATACCGTGTGTACAAGTGCAGTGTCGTGACACAATTATTTCAACAAATATAATAGTAAGCCATCAGCAAGAACAAATATTTCAAATAGCCACACAGGCTAGCACATGAACAGTCTCGGGCTTCCACAGCCACCGGGTTTCCAAGAGCAGTCCCGGGCTTCCACAGCCACCGGGTTCCAAGAACAGTCCCGGGCTTCCACAGCCACCGGGTTTCCAAGAGCATCCGGGCTTCCCACCGGGTTCCAAACGTCCCGCCGGCCACCTGGGTTCCACAAAATAGTCCTGGGCTTCCACAGCCACCGGGTTTCACAAAACAGTCCCGGGCTTCCACAGCCACCGGGTTTCACAAAACAGTCCCGGGCTTCCACAGCCACTGGGTTTCACAAAATAGTACTGGGCTTCCACAGCCACCGGGTTTCACAAAATAGTCCCGGGCTTCCACAGCCATCGGGTTTCACAAAACAGTCCTGGGCTTCCACAGCCACCGGGTTTCACAAAACAGTACACATAGCCTCTCAGGCATAAAGCCAAACACTTAGTAGGCACACATTCACAAATGTACCAACCCAGCCACTTAGGCATAAAAACAAACACTTGGCATGGACACCTTTACACTTGATGGAACAAGTGCCAACCTTCCCGCATCCATACACGCGAAAATATCCACAATTCCAATATGGTCCTTCGGGGAAAGATGATTAGAATAACAAAACCAAGGTGATGGTACAAAAATATGGCTGCACGCCATAATGCACGCCATATCCCCAATTGGCGTGCAGGTCCAAATACCCTGAAATTCTACCCCAAGCTTCGTTGCATCATGTAGAAGGCTGGTATGCAGTAATATGCTTGCACGCCAATTGGTCCAATTGGCGTTCAAGGCCTTTGGCTTTGAAACTTTTGTGGAAGGTAGAGGACATCATTCTGAGAAACTTTAGTTCTGCACGCCAATTGATTTGAAGCCATCTACTTGGTCAAAACTAATTTCCAAAACCTGACTAACTTACTAGGGCCTGTATATGCAAATAACATCTTCCTAGGGCAAAACTAACTAACTCCTCATATCCCAAAATACGGGTTATTACATTACAAAGCTCATCCTAACATAACATGCACAGCTTACTATTCAAATGTCAGCTCTAAAATCATGGTGATATCATACAAGAAGTAAAGACATACTCAACTAATTTGTAACACACCTTAATGATTGAAACATCTTTATCACAACAGGATACTAAGGTGGTCAATATAGTCAACCAGAATTACATACCCTTGTAGCCATGCACCTCACAGGCAAAGCATACATTCACAACAAAAACATAAAAACAAAGCATGCATGCAAACAAACAAGCAACCGGTTCAAGGGAACCCCCCTCCCCACACTTAAACTATGCGATGTCCTCAGAGCATGGGAAAAGGAAAAAGGAAAAAGACCGTTACCGGTTGGTGGGTACGATGTAGTAGAAGATAACATGGGCCACCATTCTCCTAAGACGCGTGACAAAGTCAGCAGATGTTTCTCCTGTGAGCGCCCAAGTATCCTTATGCTGCAACAGAGCTATCAAATAATAGCACACAAAAATCCCACAATTGAATTGATCAAGCTGTTAGGGAAGCTCCATTTCATTGAAGTGCACCAAAGGAAACTTGGATTTCAACAGCCCTTCTTTTCTGAGTGCGTTTTTGATTTTTTTCAAGAAACCATGGACGAGCTTCTTCTTTCGTGTGGAAAACCCATGGGCTTGGCTCGGGTCATAAAGGATGGCATGGCCCACACTCAAGTCCAATTGGAAGAGTACGAAGTGTCGATCAAGGAGGACCGGTATAAGAACCTCATGGACTTGGTGCCAAGAGCAATGTCCTTCTGCTGCTCCATTCATCCGCTGGCGGAAAATGTGCTCCTCTAACGGCTACTCATATATCTCACACAGCATGATGGAGGTGTACTGAGCCATAGGGTAGTCGTTGGGCTCAGCCTCCACCACATGTCGCATCGTACGGCAGAATAAGTCAACATCATCGGAAGATAAGTACTCATCAGCTAGGATACACTGCAAATAGGATGACGTGAAGACTTCGGAATCACGCGTAAAGCGTGCTTGCAAGGTGTCTCCATAAGTAAACTGCTGAAAAGCAGCTATGGCATCAGCAGTGGAGAGGGCCGGATAGAGATGAATGTAGATGGGCTCCCCTAGGTTATCTTCCTAGGGAGCTTCTGATGACGCGCCGGACCACCATTGCAATGGCTGGATTAAGGGAACAAGGGCCTATGAAGAGCTGGGCCCTGCTGGTGGTGTAAAATAAACACGATCTGCTGGAGGAAAGGGTGGAGTGTTGTAGGGGTCCGCCTCTTGCGGATACTGTTGATACTCCGGTGTCTCTTTGCTATGTGCAGCAGGCTGTTGTACCGGTGGTGACGGTGCGTCAAATGGATCCTCCACAAGAGGTGTAGGAGTTTTCTTCTTCTTCTTCCCCAGGGCCTTCCAGATCTTACCGAGCAGACCTTTAACTTCCTTCTGCTCCTTGAGGATGAGAGTTTGATTTTTCTTCAGCAGCCCGATCTCCTAAGTGGTTTCCGCCTGTGCCTCCTGTAGTTGAGCAGTTTGCCTCCGTAAATCTTCATAAGAAGCATCAGGAGTTGGCTCCGGGGCTTCCCATGGTTGGGCAGATAGACGAGAGGTTGCTTGTTGGTCATGAGCGATGTACTTGAGCAACTCCTCCAGCTGAAGTCTTGTGATGTGGCCATTAGTGAAAGCCCAGTTAAGAACGTCAGCTTCACTAATAACTTGGCCACTGACACCTTGGAAGAAGTTATAGACTTCCTCCTTGTAAACGTTGAACTGCATGTACATGGCAGTCAACTGGAAGATGTGCTATCGGCGGGCGTTCATGGGAGTAGAGGTGTCTCTAAACTGCTCAGTGGGTCGCTCCATATGCACACTGTGACATGAAGCCTGTGGAGCGACGTGGATACTATCTCCCCATTTGCCCTTGTAGCTAACTCCTAAAGCACCCTCTGGATGGAGAACTCGTAACCGCAGATTATTCGGGAAAACAGTGGTGACTACTTGAGCACTAAGATGACCATATTCATATTGCAGAAGCATGCTAAGTAGTCGACCATATAAACATTTGTGAATGTCCCATTTCCACAATTTAAAAATTTTAGCAGCCTAATCAATGTGTAACTGACGATCGATGCAAAACATAAACTCCAAATGGGACTTAGGGACTGAGTCTATGCCACTAGTCTGTAACAGTAAGCACCTCCCTACCAAATTGGCAAGGCAACGGTATTTCCCATGAAATCCGTTTTTAGTAAATTGTCGACGTCTCCCAAATTCCTTATTATACTGTAAAGCTCTACCATAATCTCCTAAGTTCAAATCGGGTATTGCATGAGATTTGGCAAATCAAAGCAGTCTCTCAACATAGCAGGGGAAATAGAAATTAAGACACCTTGAACTTCCCCAATTATCTCATCATCTTCCTCTTTGACGTAGACTGAATTGTAAAAGTCAAACATGGCAGGATAATATAATAGATCACTGCGAACGCATACTAACCTTCTCTGCCCCAAAGCTTGCAGCTTGGTTATAACTTCTTCAGTCCAGTCAAGTGTGGAGGACTCCAGGATCTCCCAATCAAGCACATTCCCCATGAAGATCGTGTTGGCTTCTCTCAGCGCCGACGGCATAGAGGTGGCAGAGGCTTCAAGGCTGCCTTCTCCTTGGCGGGCTCTCCTTGTGCGCACCATGACTTCTAACTCAGAAAGGAATTTACTCTCAATAGGAAGGAAGAGGAGAGTATGAGATGTGAGTTTTAAGCTTGGAGCCCCTCCCAATTTATAGTGATTCGCCACAAGGGAAAAGACAAAAATGACCTTCTTAAAGTGCTCCATTATTTTCACGGTCAGAGCAAAGAAGGATCTAGATGTTGCCAGCTATTTGCCACCCAAATTCCAGCTTGATTGGATTCCATTTTGGTTGCACGTGAAAACACGTTTTTCACAGGCAGAGCGTAGAAGACTCTAGACATTGCCAGCTATTGTCCACCAAAATTTTAAAGGGAAATGACGTCTCTATCCATGTGCACGTGAAAAGGCTTTTCACGGGCAAGTTGCGCAAGCTGCTAGATGGTGTAAGCTGTCTCCCTGAAAAATTACAACTTGAAATGACCTTTATAGCCTTCTGCACGCGAAAATGCTTTTCATGGGCAGGTCCTTTTTCGTCCAAATTTCACCAGTAGGTCAAGAATGAACAGTATATCAAGCCTACATGTGCACATGAAAAGATTCTTTTGGCGGGCAAGCCTTTTTCACCTCAAATGCTCTGAAATTTGACATGCTGGAAGCCCATCTCTTAAGGACAAAAACGTGTCACTTAATTTTCCACAAATCCCCTTTCAATTGTCATAAATGCATCTCCTCTCTGTGGCATTGAAATGCAGTGGGTCCCTCTGGTTCACCTTAAGTGGGCTTGGACTTGGGCCTTAGAAAAGTTGTCTAAAGTTCTTCTAAAAGGCCCAAGTGAAGTGAAAACAAACTAGCCCAGTACTGCAAAATAAAAATTAGAAAACAAAACAAAAACACTCCTGCAGAAGAAAGGTTAAAGCAAAATAAAATAAAATAAAAATTAAAAGGGAAAGAAGTCACCATGGGTTGCCTCCCATGAAGCGCTGAGTTAAGTTCTTTAGCTGGACCGTCCTGGTCGTCAAACAACACAGAGAGTAAACAGTTCAACTTCTTTGACCTCTTCGGGCGAAAAGTAAGGCTTTATCCGTTGCCCGTTGACCTTGAAAATATGACCAGAAGTTGATTACAGTTCTACACTGCCATAGGGAAACACTCGAGTCACTCTGTATGGCCCCATCTATTTTGATCTCAGCTTCCCTGGAAAAAGCTTCAATCACGAATTGAACAACAGCACCTGCTGGCCTGACTGAACTAAAGAGGGAGTTATTTTTCTGTCATGCACAGCTTTGGTCCGCTCCTTGTATAACCTGGCACTCTCATAGGCATGGTATCGGAACTCATCTAATTCATTAAGTTGATACAAGCGGAGCTCCTTAGCAACAGTAGGATCCAAGTTCAGCTTCTGAACTTCCCAGAACGCCTTGTGCTTGTCACGCCCCGGATTTCCAACCCGAGGAAACCATAACGTGACCCTCCCTTTACCCAAGTTGGATAAAGGGGTTAGAATACAACATACACTTCACATTTTATATTCAGAGACTAATCTTATTATATCTATTGAGTCCAAACATAAAAAATGTGTCCAAAACATGCTTTTATTACATTAAACTCCACATTACAATATCTCCCCACTAGGGTTACAAAGCTTACACAAAAACAGCATAACTTAAATAACAGTAAGCAAGCCACAAGCAGGACTTCCACCTTGGTGTTCCCACCTAACGCTTGTAGGTTCTTGTAAAGAAAACAACATGGTAGGAGGGGTGAGCAACCACAGCTCAGTAGGGATCATGTCTCCCCAACCCATCCCATGCTCCTAACATCTACATGCCATGTGTACAAGTGCT